>JAFLJL010019210.1:73748-81534 GCA_018398815.1 Conus ventricosus
GTCATGATCAGTTTAGTGATGACCGTTTTTTTGCTTTGTACATTGCAATTTCTGAACTTTGTAAATGACCTTAACACCTGCAGTAAAATCGTCGAGAAACGTCATCGAGAAAACAGTAAATTTGTAAAATCCCTAAAGAAAATAGTGAATAGGCAAAAACCCCGAGTAAAATTTAGTAATTTTGTAAAATTACTAAAGATTTTTAGTTATTTTATAAACTTCCTTGTTTTGTAAATTCACTGTCACAACACACACACACACACACACACACACACACACACACACACACACACACACCCCACACACGTCACACACACCACACACACACGCACGCACGCACGCACACGCACGCACGCACCACGCACGCACAACACACACACACGCACGCACGCACGCACGAAACGCACGCACGCACGCACGCACGCACGCACGCACGCACGCACGCACGCACGCACGCACGCACGCACACACACACACCACACACACACACACACACACAACACACACACAACACACACAAAATATTTATATATATATATATATAATATATATATATATATATATATATATATATATATATATATATTATATATTTTATATATATATATATATTTATATATTATAATAATATATATATATATATATATATATATATATAACCGTAGCTGGGAAAACAGTGTTTTTCCACCCCAAACTACAGCAAAAGGGAAGAGACGTAAGTTTATGCAGCGCCATTACTTGTAGTTCTACTGAAGTTATTGACTGCTACAGTTTCCTGTCTCAGTTCAGATTTCCTTTTATGCCAGCTGTCTTATGTTACCCTGCGTTTGTTTCTGTTGTTTAGCGTCTTCTGTTTGACGGGGTCCCAGGTCATTCTTGAATACTGTGTTGGCATCTGTTTGTACTCGCTCTTGCTGCTGTGTATATACATGTCAGCGGGGAGGGGTGGAGAGTGTCTTAGCCGAGGGCTCTGTCTTCTAGTCAGGGGACGTTTACTGTGTGTGGGGACAAGAATGATGGCTGATCATGATTCGGATAGATTTTCATTTTGATCTCAAGCCGTTCAAGAGAAGAGTTGTCATGTTGTTTTTAAGTTAAAGTTGATTTTGAACAGAAAGAAGGTGAATGAATTTCTAGACCGTTTTAAAATACGTCTTAGTGTTTCGTTCTTCGTCTCTTTAATCTAAAAATATTGTTGTGTATGACGGGCCACATAAGTCGTTCAGTTCTTTTAACTTCATTCTGACTGACAAACACCAGATTTCTTTTTGGGGTTTTAAGGAAATCAGTCCCTGTTTGTGCTGTGTGCCTTTTGCCTGCACATTTGCGCTAGATGAATGGGTACCGCGAGCCGCATCCGCTTTGAGTTATTGCGTGCTACTGTTTCGTCACCAAGACAAATGTAATGTTTCGTGTAACATCAGGGAAGCAAAATTTAAATCCGCCATGTTTCATCATGGAAGCAGACGTTATTTTTCATTGTGTAATCAAGGAAGCAGACGTTACCTTCCTTGTTTAAATCATGGAAGCAGATGTTATCTTCCTTGCTTTATCATGGAAGCAAAAGTTATCTTCCTTGCTTTAACATGGAAGCAAAAGTTTTCTTCCTTGCTTTATCATGGAAACAAAAGTTATTGTTTCATCATGGAAGCGAAAGTTATCTTCCTTGCTTTATCACAGAAACAGACGTTATCTTCCTTGTTTCATCATGGAAGCGAAAGTTATCTTCCTTGTTTCATCATGGAAGCAAAAGTTATTTTTTTGGGTGTTATCATGGAAGCAAAAGTTATCTTCCTTGTTTCATCATGGAAGCAAAAGTTATCTTTTGTGTTATCATGGAAGCAAAAGTTGTTGTGTTATCATGGAAGCAAAAGTTATTGTTTCTTTCATGGAAGAAAAAGTTATCTTCCTTGCTTTATCATGGAAGCAAAGTTGTCTTCCTTGTTTCATCATGGAAGCAAAGGTTATCTTCCTTGTTTCATCTGGAAGCAAAGTTTTCTTCCTTGTTTCATCATGGAAGCAAAAGTTTTCTTCCTTTTTCATCATGGAAGCAAAAGTTTTCTTCCTTGTTTCATCATGGAAGCAAAAGTTATCTTCCTTGTTTCATCATGGAAGCAAAGGTTATCTTCCTTGTTTCATAAATGGAAGCAAAAGTTTTCTTCCTGTTTTATCATGGAAGCAAAAGTTATCTTCCTTGTTTCATCATTGAAGCAAAAGTTATCTTCCTTGTTTCATCATGGAAGCAAAAGTTTTCTCCCTTGTTTTATCATGGAAGCAAAAGTTATCTTTTTTGTGTTATCATGGAAACAAAAGTTATCTTCCTTGTTTCATCATGGAAGCAAAAGTTATCTTCCTTGTTTCATCATGGAAGCAAAAGTTATCTTTTTGTGTTATCATGGAAGCAAAAGTTATCTTTTTGTGTTTATCATGGAAGCAAAAGTTATCTTTTGTGTTATCATGGAAGCAAAAGTTATCCCATTGTCTTATCATTGGAGCAACAGTTATTATGCTATTTCATCATGGAAGGAAAATTATTAGCATGTTGATTAATCCCCCAAACGTCGGTTTATACCCTTGAATTGAAGAATAAACAACAACACACAATTGGTGAAATCCTGACTTGAATAATATGAATTTTTTTTTTCTCTTCCTCATATATTTATTTCTTTGTTTTCTTAATGGTGTCCGCCTCACAACTAGATTCTACACAAAATCTTTGAAATTTTGAATTCGAAACGCTATTTTCTTTTAAAAAAATATAATCTACGCAGGATTCTTTTTGCTTTGGTTGTTTTGCTTCTATTTCATATTTTCTACTCTTTGTGTCTCAGTCTTTCCGCTTCAGCCTATATTTTATCTGACGAAGTTTATAGTCAGTTGTGGCTGCGCATGCGCTGAATTTTACTTTCTTTCTGTTATTAATTAGTTGCTGTCTTCTCCTTATTCAGTGTAATCCTGCTCAATTTTTCTCTTTTTTCTTTTCATCGCTCATTTTAACCTTTTCTTCATATTGCTCATGTTGACTGCCGTTGGGACACGCACCCATACGCGAAGTCACGCACCCATACGCGAAGTCACGCACCCATACGCGAAGTCACGCACCCATACGCGAAGTCATGCACCCATACGCGAAGACACGCACCCAAACGCGAAGTCACGCACCCCAAACACGAAGACACGCACCCATACGTGAAGTCACGCACCCATACGCGAAGTCACGCACCCATACGCGAAGTCACGCACCCCTACACGAAGCACGCACCCATACGTGAAGTCACGCACCATACGCGAAGTCACGCACCCATACGCGAAGTCACGCACCCATACGCGAAGTCACGCACCCATACGCGAAGTCACGCACCCCTACACGAAGACACGCACCCCATACGCGAAGTCACGCACCCATACGCGAAGTCACGCACCCATACGCGAAGTCACGCACCCATACGCGTAGTCACGCACCCATACGCGAAGACACGTACGGACACGCATATACACACGCATAAGCACACCACGCGTTCCCCTATCACCTCCTCTCTCTCTCTCTCTTACGCGCGCGTGCGCGCGCGCACTACACACACACACACACAACAACACACACACACACACACACACACGCACACGCACACGCACACACAGATTTCTCTGTGTGCATCTGTCTCTGTCTCAATTTCCGTCTGTCTGCTGTTGTCTGTCTGTCTTGATGGGCAATACCACTGTACAATTCATTTAATAGAAACGTCTGCGCGTAAATGACAAATTTAACACCCTGCAACACACGCGAGCACTTGCATTCTCTCTCTATCTCTCTCCTCTTCTCTCTCTCTCTCTCTCTCTCTCTCTCTCTCTCTCTCTCCCCTTTTCTCTCTCTTTATCACCCCACACACAGATCTGCGAAGATCCCTTTCTTCTATTAAGAAAGGGTGAAAACCTTTAGTCGCACCTTCTCGCCACGCTAATGTGGGTTTCCTCAGTGGGACATGGGGCAGGTTGGACGCAACCTCTGTTGTGACTAACGCGGCACGGGGGCGGACGACTGGCGCTATATTAAAACTAGATCTCGGCCTCTCCAATCAAGGAAAGCCGCAGGCTAGACCAGTCCAGATGGAGGAGTAAAGCCCCCACCGAGAAAGGAAGGAACTCTGTGCAGGCCCACCGGCGCGTGGACACGCCCTGACACTGCTCCAAGCCTTACCCCAGCCATGGGATAAATGGCAAGAGCCGAAGTCGGATGTGCTGGTCCTGACTTGTCAGGGGCGTAACTGCAGCACAACGCATCCCCGCTCACATGACAGACAACCTTGGAGAATCTCGATATGGTGCTCGACCGTTGAGGACCCGCCAGGGTGGAAGAGTGCCGGGCCCTGTGCCTCAAAGGGGCCCAACCAAAGCTACTGGTGGTCCCCGTGCCCCGTTTTTGTGGTAGAAACCAGACGGCGGGTGTCTCGGGTAAAAGCTACTGGCTTTGACAGGAGGGAGGTGGAGCCAAGGCCATTGGAGATACTGCAGTGGAATGCTGAGGGAATTTCCAGGAAGAAGCTCCCCTTTACTGAAAGACTTCACAAAGAGGACATTGATGTTGCTTGTGTCCAGGAGACCCACCTTACAGAGAACCTTCGTTTCACAGTAAGAGGCTACCAGACCTACCGTGTGGACAGGGAAGGAAGACACAAAGGTGGAATCCTAATCTTGGTGAAGAATCACATACCAGCGAAGCACATCACAGTGGACACTGAGGATCAGGCAGAAATCACTGGAGTGGAGATCACACTGCGGGAGAAGCAGATCAGGATATACAATGTATACTGCCCATCAGATCGACAGCTCTCACTACATGCAATGGATGTTCTACAGAACAGCTGCCTGGTTGTCGGCGACTTCAACAGCCACTCCACAAGCTGGGGGTACAGCGAAACAGACTCAAGAGGAGAGGAGGTAGAGGATTGGCAGATTGACCAGCAACTACATCTACTGAATCAAGCAGATAACCCCCCAACATTCTACTCACGCAGGTGGCTATCGTCAACAACACCAGACCTAGCCTTTGCCACCAACAATCTGCAGGCGAGCGCACAAAGAACAGTATTAGACCAGCTGGCAGGCAGCGATCACAAACCTGTGAAACTTTCCTTCGACCTCAACCACCATCCTGAGGATTGCAGACCACTGCCCAGGTGGAACTACAGAAAAGCTAAATGGGAAGATTTCTCCATCCTCACTGACGAGTATGCCGCCAACATCAATACTCGTCAGAAAGATGCGAACAACATGACCCAAGGCCTTCAATGAGGCAATACTGAAAGCAGCCACAGAAACTATCCCAAGAGGAGCCAGAAAGAACTACAGGCCCTACTGGACTGAAGAACTCCAACAGCTGGAAGATCAAGCGAACGAAGCAAGAGAAAAGGCAGAGAAGGAAACCATCAACTGAAAACAACATCAACCTGAAGGAAAGAACCGCCTTGTACAAAAAGGCCTTCATCCAGGCAGCAAGAACCAACTGGAAAAGGAAAACAGAAAATCTCAATTTGGAGAAGGATGGAGCAAGACTGTGGAAACTTGCCAAAGCAATGAACGGTGAAAGAATGTCAACTTCACCAATCGTTCTAGAAGACAACGGAGGGACCCTCACTGGAAAGCAGGCTGCAGACCACCTCATAAGCAGCTTTGAAAGGATCAGTAACTTCAAAGTCCCAAAAGATAGAGAGAAGGAAGTGTTGGAACAACAGAAACACTACAAAGACATGGACACAGAGGAAGAAGTGATGAAAGAACTCTTCTCAGAAAAAGAACTGAAGGAAGGGATAAAGCAGATGCAGAAAGAGAAATCACCAGGACCTGATGGCATTACAAATGAGATGCTACAACACTTGGGACCATCAGCAAGAAAACCCTTCTTAATATCTTCAACGCCAGCTGGAAAAATGCATCAGTACCTCAGGCATGGAGAGATGCTATCATGATCCCGATTCACAAGAAAGGAAAAGACCCAAGACCAAGGCAGACAGCTTCAGACCCATCAGTCTGACCAGCTGCGTAGGGAAGCTCATGGAAAGGCTAGTCAACAATAAAGGCTGACATGGTACCTGGAGAAAAAAGAGATCATCTCTGACAAGCAGGCAGGATTCAGGCAACACCGATCCACTGAAGACCAGGTCGCTTACATTGCGCAAGAACTGGAGGATGCACTACAAGACAAAAGCATACCATTACAGTCTGGATCGACCTGGAAAAGGCCTTTGATAAAGTGTGGAAGAATGGGCTGAAGCTGAAGATGCACAACTACGGTATCTCAGGTCTCATGTTCAAATGGATCAGCCAATACCTGACCAACAGAAAAGCCCGGGTACAGAACAGAAGGCACCAAAGCAGACAGAAGATCATGAAAGAAGGCGTTCCACAGGGTGGAGTTCTCTCCCCTACGCTTTTCATCTTCATGAACGACATCCTTGATGACATCCCTGCAGGATCCATGGTGCAATCTACGCAGACGATCTTGCCATTTGGTGCTCTGAGCAGTACATAACAACAGCCACTGTAAGGACCCAGGAAGCCCTGAGGAAGATCGAGACATGGGCAAAAAAGTGGCTCGTACCCATCAATGCCAGAAAAACCACATACACCATCTTCAGCCTGGCTACAAAAAACAGAGTGCACGCCTACAGGTGAATGGTCACGTCCTCCCACAGGATAAGTCACCCACTTACTTAGGAGCCACATTTGACCCCAGATGACTTTTGGGGACACCAGATCAACAAATGCACAGAAAGAGCCAGGCTACGTTTGGGATTGATGAAGAAGTTATCAGGAACTTCCTGGGAGCCGACCACAACATCCAGAAGAAACTGTACCTTGGACGAGTTAGACCTGTCCTAGAATATGGTACAGCTGCCTGGGGGACAGCAGCCAAGACCAACCTAGACAAAGTTGCCAAGGTCCAGAACCAGGCGTCCAGGATCATCACTGGCGCTCTCAAATCAACCCCGATCCAAGCCATGGAAACTCTGACAGGTCTTCAAAGCCTTGAAGCAGGAGAGATGCCAAAATCCTCACCCAAGCTGCCAAATTCAAGAGGATGAAGAATCACCCCATGAACAAAAGAATGTCAGAGCCAACCAAGTGCAGACTGAAGCGCAGCAGTTTTGTGCACAACGCTCGTAGACTCGAGAGGCAGGACCCTGAACTGCTACAGCAAGGGAACAAGCAGATCCCAACTCACAGCTCTGTACCCGCTTGGAGAAGGGACCAGTTTCCGGAAGTCAGAGAGACAATCCAGGCATTCTCTCAAAGGGCACACAATCAGAACCAGAGAAGAAAGCACTAGCTCTTGACCATATAGAACAGGCATACCCCAAGGAGCTGTGGACGTACGCATACACAGACGGCTCAGCAGAGGAGGCTACCAGAAATGGAGGTGGAGGAATATTCCTAACCTTGAAGGATGGAACTCACGTCCGACAAGCCATCTCCACTGGCAAATTCTCCACAAACTACAAAGCTGAGGCAGACGCATTGCAGACAGCAGCGGAGACACTGTGGTTGCGAATAGAGAGGCCATACATCCCAAAATCGTCATTTCTCTGATGCACTGTCAGTACTGCAGGCTGTACAGAACCCAAAGAACAAGGACCTCAACCCCCTTGTCTCTGCCCTCGCCAGACTGCAGCAGGCCACTGAACTAACTGTCATTCAGTGGAAACCCTCACACTCCAACATAGCAGGCAATGAGGAGGCAGACCGACTGGCGAAGGAAGGACAGCAGCCACAAGAGGAACAGGAAATCTCC
>JAFLJL010019211.1:8955-46129 GCA_018398815.1 Conus ventricosus
GTTTCGTGGCATACCCGGCCGTCCCGCCTTGGACCACCTTCAAAATTTGGACCCCGAAACACATTAAAACCCCACACACACCACACACACACACACACACACACACACACACACACACACACACACACACACATACATCGTGAGTTGGCACACTTAAAACAACCTACCTGCCCCTGAATTGATGTGCGAATCCAAAGCGTGAGATCAATGTTCTGTGACACAAGATTTGGCCCTTGTATATGCTGCGCATTACAGAAGAGGTAGTCCTCAACGAAGTCAGACCCTATGATGGCCTGCTCACCATTGTCGAGAGATAAAGATTTTAATGACATGGGCTGTTGCTAAGTCAGCGATCTGGGATGAAAATAAGAAAACAGAGAATGTAAATATACGGGTTCAAGCTCACCCATCTTATTTTGCACGAAAACCCCCCCTTTCACAAACAAATCACGTCCTTCTCATGCTACTTTTAGCCAAAATTAACCCCTGTTTTTAAACAAAATTAACATCAAAAACCTCCAAAAATCGACGTAATCGTAATTTAAATGGGGGGCGTACGTGCAAGATAAGATTTGGTGATCGTGAACACGAATATTTACATTCTCTCTAGGGCATAAAAATTAAGGGTTTACAGTACGCTCTTCTACTTCCAGCACTATTAATAAATCAGAACGCGCGTATTTACATTCTCTTAAGTTAAGAACTTGGGTGATTTTGAGGTGATTTGGGGTGACTTGGGGCGACTTGGGGTGAAGGTGTCAAGCGTGCTAAAGTGGATGGAGGTGTCAGGGAATGTCAAGTGGAATGGTAGGACCACTCTTGACATCTGCAATGCGCCCTGCCAACCAATCATACTCGACAACTGCTGCCATAGGGAGAGAGCGAAAATAGACCTCAGCCGCCTTTATCGATTGTTTGGCGAGCGCGTTGCAGTGTGTGTTACAGGCCCATGCTGCGGCTTACTTATTTTTTAATTTATGTTTTATTTGAGTTTAAAAATGAAGCTCGAAGTAGCTACAGAGCTTATTAATATATTTGAGGAGTTGGATTGGGAGGGAGGCCGATAAAGATCAGTTAAAGAGCAGGTTGAAGAATTAATTACTGATCTTTTTGAGCGCATAAATATGCGAGAAAGGTGAAGCAGGCCATCAGTAAAATACCGATTCTAGGCCCAACCAGTTATAAAGTTGTTTGCCATTTTAGTTGATATATGGCTCCTGAAGTGTTATCTGACTGTTTCTACTGACTCTGAAGAGTAGCTATTCGCTTTAATGAAGATCAGGTTTTACGATTAGAAAAGACTATGAATAATAGCTGAATTACATTACAATTATTTTTTTATTACGTAAAAAATGGCAGTTGAACTTAGCGAATATGATTTAAAGAGTAATCTATGGCTTAATAGAAAATGTAATGAACTATTTGACGAAACAATGAAAGTGTTAAACATTGATTTTAGTGAATTTGGTTTTGAGAATGATGTAAACAATTTAATAAAAATCATAGTGAACTATTTAACAAAGCAATCAAAGTGAGGGAACATTGACTGTAGTGACTCAGAAAAATCTAAAATATTAGCAGGTGTTATTGTAAGGTTAACGTGTCTTGAAGTGTTACAATGCTTGGGTGAAGAAATAAAAGCGCGTTTTACTTACTTTTATTTACATTTATTTTTTTTAATTTACGTAAATATTTGAGTTAAAAATGAGCCTCACAAGTAAATCCGAGGTTGAAAAACTATATACGATGGAAGAAATATTTGATAGTGACAAACAATTAAGCAATATGTTTAGCGAAGTAGACATGGACATTATTAACCCCACAAATGTTCATGAAAGCGTGACACACGCTATCTCTAAAATCCCAGAGTCTCTTCAAACTAACCCACCAGTAAAAGTGTTGTTGGCCGTTCTGATTGATTATATAACGCCTGATGATAGTAACATGCAAGTTTGGGTTTCAACTAGGCAGAAAGAAGTAATCAGTTACCATGATTTTAATTCTGACTGGGCAGATCATATGCTTACACAGTTTAAAATGCTTCTGAGGAGGCTGCCCTCCGCGGCTCTGGCTGGTCTGAAGGAACAGTCCTTCAAATTAGATTGAGACAAACAAGTTCTATCCTATAGTTGGCAATTCTTACCTTCCTTTCCAAGAGAGTTAGTTTTAAAACGAGCAGTCTTAAACATACAAATTCTGACAACATGGGGTTTTATGTGGTGCGTTTTAGCGCATTTACATCCTGTTAAAAAGAACGCAGAGAGAGTCTCCAATTATATGCCTCATCTTAAAGAGCTGAACTTTGATAACATAACCTTCCGTAAGTATAGAAAGTATATTTCAGTTTGAAGAGCAAAAACAAACCAATCACCGTAAACGTATACACATGGTCTGTAGTAGACAATCTAGTGCCTCTAAGGATTTCTCCTAATGCCCCTACTTTGGGAGAATCACTTGACAAGCATGTAGACTTGATCCTGTTTGCAGATAGTACAAAGAGTCATTATGTATTAATTAGAACAATAAGCAGACTTATGGCCTATACGTCAAAGGATAAATCTAAACAAGAGCTTTGTAGAAGGTGTTTGGTTAGAATCCCTACTATAGAAGCAGCCGCCAGTCATAAGAAAACATTGTAAAAGTTTTGTAGACTGTGAAACCGAACTTCTTACACCTAAACCCGGGTCTAAAGTTAGCTTTAAGAATGTACGCAAAATGCAGATGAGCCAATACGTGGTTTATGCTGACTTGAATCGCTCTTGCCACAGTTACTACGGTCCACAACAGCAAGAACAAAAAACAACCTTATTAACCCACCATCAGATCTGTTCTTATGCGTTTATTATTGTTAGGTCAGAGGGCCCAACACACAACACCTGTGATTTACAGAGGCCCTGGTGCAGCTAATCGATTTTTAAAAACACATGACACAACTTCGTAATCAATTCTCCAATCGACTAAATCTTTCAGACATTGTTATGACTCCTGAAGACCAAGAACGCTATGACTCATCTACACACTGTTGGATATGTAACAGAGAATTATCAGGCGACGCTGTAAGAGACCACGACCACATTACTGGCAAATTCAGAGGGGCTGCGCACAACAGTTATAATCTTCAACTTAAGGTTGCCCCCAAAAAATGGAAACTGCCTATCTTCTTTCATAACTTTACGGGGCTATGATTCTCATTTCATCATGCAAGCAATAACTTCTGAATATAAGAGGGTCAGCTGCATTGCACAATCATCAGAAAAGTACATGACTTTTACTCTATGTTATCTTTTATGACTCTGCCCAACATTTGATGGCAAGTTTGGATAAGTTAGCGGGATCTCTACAAGACTTTCCAATAACTAAACAATATTTTGACCCATCTTTAGTGCGTAAAGGTGTTTACCCCCATGAATACATGAACTCGTGGATAGGTTTGATGAAGACTCGCTTCCTCCTAAAGGCGCTTTCTTTTCTAGTCTTAGAGCAAAGACATAACTGACGCTGACTATGAATACGCACAGAAAGCCTGGACAGAATTACAATGTCGAACGATGGGCGACTATCATGTCAGTATCTAATGGCTGACGTGTGTTTATTGGCAGATGTGTTTCAGAATTACAGATCTACTTGCATGAAACACTACTGTCTAGACTCATCACATTACATCTCTGCGCCTGGCCTTTCTTGGGATGCATTCTTAAAGTCTACAAACATCCAGATTGACTTAATTTCTGATCTACCCACACTTCAGATGATGAAGACGGCCTAAGGGGAGGTATTAGCATGGCCTGTTATCCTTACTGTAAAGCCAACAACAAGTATTTAGACGATTATGATCCCACCAATCCATCCAACTATCTAATGTACTTAGACGCCAACAATCTGTATGGGTGGGCTATGAGTCAACCACTTCCACTGTGAAACTTTACAATGATAAAAGGGCCTCATGAAGTTAATACTGTGTTAGGTATGTTGTCACAGCTTACACCTGATAATCCAACAGGACTAATCTTAGAAGTAGACTTAGAATTTCTAAAGAATTACACGACCTTCATAATGATTACCCCTAGCCGCAGAAAGATTAAAGATGAGCCCCATCGAACCTCCTAAACTTGTGCCTAATCTTAGACATAAAACTAAATATGTGTATCATTACAGACTCCTACAGTTTTACTTAAGACATGGATTAAAGCTAACAGCTGTTCACAGAATAATTACCTGTGATCAAGAGCCTTTTATGAGGCATACATCATGAAGAACACCGATCTTAGAACCCAACCCACTGACGCTTCAGAAAAAGACTTTTTCAAGTTAATGAACAACAGCTGTTTTGGCAAAACCATGGAGAACCCACACAAGCGTAAAGATGTGAAATTAGTTACAAAAGAAAAACAAGCAATTAAGCTGGTCTCTAAACCTAACTATCAAGACTTTAGAAGATTTAACGACAGCCTGGTTGGCATTATGATGAAGAAAAAGGATGTTACGTTAGACAAACCGGTGTTTATCGGCTTTACCGTATTAGAGTTGTCAAAGTTATTGATGCTAGAATTTCTGTATGACTACTTTAAACCACTGTACCCAGAATCTAGAGTTCTTTACACAGACACGGATAGTTTTATTCTAGACGTCCCAACTGAAGACTTCTATAAGGATTTAGAAACTGAGGTAGCCAAAGGAGCTGATGGGTGGTACGACACATGCGACTATCCGAAAGATTCGCCTTTACATTCAACTTGGAACAAGAAAGTGATTGGAAAGATGAAGGATGAATTTAAATTGGGACAGTTATACAAGAATTTGTTGGCTTACGGTCAAAGATGTATAGTGTTGCTAGCCAGACTTCTGTAAAGAAAGGCTAAGGGCATAAGTAAAGAAGTTGTTAAAAAAAAACAACTCACATAACTACAAGCAAGCTCTCTTTGAAAACAAGTATTTCATCTCACAAATGTTAATTTGCGCTCTACTCTTCATCAAGTAAACACAACTGCTGTTAACAAGAAATCACTAGTCTCTAACAATAACAAGAGAACTTACGTCAATCCTAAGTTTTCATATGCTGTAGGGCATGGAGAACTTTAAAAGATTAACTTGACTGACTTGGCTTGTACTTAACTTAAGAACCTAACTAGTACTTACTTAAGAACCTAACAAAGTACTTACTTAAGAACCTACTAGTACTTAAAACTAGAACTTAATTTTTTTTGCACTTAACTTGTAATTTACTTGCACTTAACTTAAAAAGTACTTTCTATAACTAACTTAACTTATACTTATCTAGTTCTTAACTTGTACTTTTTTTTAGTTCATTAAAAAACTATTCCATAGAAAATGGGTCTACAGCGGGAGGTTGTACTTTTTTTGCAGAAGTTGGTTCTTCTTCTTTTACTGTGGGGGCTTGTGACTTTGTTGCTAGGTATGGTGTTAGGTATTTGTATGCTAAAAAACCCGCCCCCCAACAACAGCAGCTCCCAATACATAATGATACATCTTATCGTTTGATTGTGTTGTTGTTAATTGTGTTGTTGTTAATTGTGTTGTTGTTGGCGGTGACGGCGATGTTGTATAATATCTAACAATTTTTGTTTTGCTGATGGGTTTGCTTTTTTGCAGTCTGTTCCATTCAGCTAGTTTACGCCCAGCCTCAACACGTCCAGGACTTTTAAACTTAGTAACATACTCACTTGTGGGATGCTCTGTGACGCATTCTCTTGTGGGCTCACTTGTGGTACATTCTGCTCCTGCGGACTGTCCTTCAGCGTCTTCTCGCTCATTTTTTTTTATTGCGATTAAATTTAATATGATCAAAATTAATATGATTAAAAGTAATTAATCATGATGAATGGGCATAAAAATGTCCAAATCTGAAATAGATGTCACATGCAAAGAGTTTCTAGGGACTTGTCTAAAACTGGATCTTGTGATAAGTCATATTTTAAATCTTCTTCTGAATCAACCGGCGCCATCTTACTTACTAACTTAGCATATAAACTAATCATTGTCTGGCCTACCGATCTAACCATTTTTGAACCTAGCTGTGCTTCGTACCTAGCGTAGTACTTCTCAACTTCTGAAGTAGACAGTTGCTGAATCTGTTCAATACTTAGTTCAGTGCCTAAATACTGTCTAGTTTTTCCACACGCAGCCAGAGAGTATAATCTTTCTTTATGGCAGTGGTCTGCTGAGTAGTCTGCTTGCTCCTCACACTTTAATAGTTCGTCACAATCCATTTTAAAAAGCAATAAAAAATAATATAATACTTTTAAAACCATGAGTTTAACGCTGGTTAATTATGCAGTGCCTATCGTTGGTGTTATAGTCTATTCAACCCTTGCAAAATGATTTGTTGGGAAAATAAAACCACCCAACATGGGAAAGATAGAAGATTCGCCAAAACTAGTTGCTAACCTTATTTTTAGCTTTAACAACAAAAGATTATCTGATTAAAAAGCACTTTAGACAGTCTTTCGTGTTATGATTATTTTAATTATTTTTTTAGTTAATAAAAAGATGAGTGAAAAAAAGATTATCATACGATTTACCACTCTGCTGTGATTAGCGGTCTTAGTATAGGCTATAGCGTGTTAGCAAAAAACATGTTTAAAATGTGGCCAGCCGACCTAGGAAGGTTAGACATTGAGGATGTTGTTAAGGTTATAGTTGTAATTACTGCAGGGATTGCCTCAAAAGACTTTCTTGTTACACAGGGGATTACCCCAGAAAATATTAATGCATAGAAAGATTAATTCATAAGAAAATAATTTATAAAAAGATGTCTGGATTGGTTCTGATGGTGGGAGGAGCTATTGTTAATGCTTAGCCTTCTCTGGAAGCAATTATATGTTTAGTAAATTGCGGTCCGATGAAGAGAGAGAACGCCATAACAAGGCAATGGAAGATTTAGCTAAGGCAAGAGACGCTTACGAGAAAAGACGAATTGCTCACTTAGACTTTATTAATAAAAAGTTAAGAGAACAGAGACATGCAGAGCACACATTTACAGACGTTGATGACGCAATGAATGAGTATTACTTAGTGACAGGAAAGAAGTTTCTAACATTGCCACCACCAGAACTGTCTGACTTTTATGAACCATCTGGGGAACAGAAGCCTGCAGAGATAGTTTTTATTGCAGTTGGCATGACCTCAGTCTATCTTGTTGCTCACTTTCTTGTGTAAAATAAAATGCATTTAAAATATGAACAAATATATTATTCTCCTAAAGGAAAGGAAAGACTGCTATGAAAAACTAAGTAAAGCTGCTGGAATGTCTGAATCAGATGCGAAAGACTGGCTTTCAAAACAGGCAATTTGGCAAATATATTTGCCTGCCCCAAAAGAATAATAAGGCCTAAATTTGTTAATTCAGTTCCAAATGACACCCACCAGATGGACTTGCTGTATCTTCCACATGACAAAGTTAGAAGAAAAAAGTTTAAGTATGCTCTGACAGTTGTTGACATGGTTTCAAGGTATAAAGACGCCGAGCCTTTAACGGATGAAAGCTCAACTGCTGTGGCTGTAGCTTTACAACAAATATACATGAGAGGCCCATTAAAGTATCCTAGGATGATCCAGGTTGCTGATGGAAAAGAGTTTAAAGGGTTCTGTAAACCAGCTGTTTTTAAAAAACCATGTTACAGTAGAGAGGGACCCCAGGCAACCATCGATCACAAGCCCTAGTAGAAAACTTTAATAAGAATCTAGCTGAACGTCTATTTACCTATCAATATCACATAGAAATTATGGATAGAGAACGCAACACAGAATGGGTTTAGGAGATTGCCAGCAGTCTTACATGCCATGAACAATGAAGAATTTAAAGCAACGGGCCCTTTAAACCAGTAAACGCAATCAAATTAAAAAAAATTAGCATTACTGAAGACATCCAAGGTAATCAAAAACTCTTGCCCTTTGAACTAAAAGTAAGATACTTGTATGCTCCTGGAGAGGCAGAAGGTGATGTTAGAATTAGAGCTACAGATCCTATATGGAGCGTAGACGTATATGAAGTTGAACGAATTATGAAAACATCCCCTCCCGTATATTATTTAAGAGAAACTCTTTCTGCTTGCGGTGCTACTATGTCTAAAAAGCCTGCCCTAAAAGATCGTTTGTTCGCGAAGAGTTGCAAGTGCCCCGCCAAACACAGTGAGTTAAAAAAAAAAGTATTTATTTTTGCTAAACTTATAATTTATTTTTTTGTTTAAATTTTTTTTTTTTGGCCTATTTTGGGTTTAACTGATCATTTGTTTATTTTTCAATGTTCTGTATGATTGCCGCAGTGTTCTACCTGTTGTGAAGTAAAAGTCTTTCTCCACTCCTTTTGAAGTTCAGTTTTTTGTCGTCTATAATCCTCACCATCAGCCATAAGGCGTTGAAATTCTTCGTCTGTAATGTTTTCTTTCCTGTAATGATTTGCTTATTCTTAATCTTAATAACAAAGTTTTGCTGATGCTAAGGCTACAATGGCAGTGTGCTTTTGTAATTTAGGAGTTAATTTTTTTAAAACAGCACTTACAATCATAGACATTGCGCCTAAACTAAACTAAGGCCCCTAATGCTAAAGAGACTGGCGCCCCAGCCCCAGTAGCTAAAACAGCAACACTAGACCCAGCACTTACGCTAGCTACAGCTGATGAGCCAGTAATTACATAAGAAAGAGTTTTTTAAAGCTTTAGCATATTTCTTTCTAGTAACCCTATACTTATCCAAGTCACTTTCTATTTCCTTTTGAAGTTCAGTTTTTTTGCTTAACCTAAACTGTTGAACCTCCATTTTTTTAATTAAGATTATTTTTAAATTAATCTTATACATATCTTCTTATTAATCCTTCTGGCAGCACTTCATCAACAGAGTAAAACGCAATAAAATCAACATACTTAATGAAAATAAAGTCGAGTACTGTTAGTTTTCTTTGTCAACATTCACAGTAACCTTGTCAGATGATAAGAAAGTGTTTATTTTATCTCCGTTTTTAGTAATAACAATAACGGCCTAAGAGGACCATCCAAGTTTTCAGACAATAATTGTACTCCCCTTGCTAACACATGTTCTGGCAAACTAGAATTAGACTCCCCAGGAGTAATTAATAAAACAAAAATCAAAGTAGCAGTGTTAGGCATTGGCGGTTTTTGGGATAAATTCTAGGGTTACTGTGTCATCCCCCACTTCAACTAAGGACTTCTTTCTGCTCAGCACATATTCACGCTTATATTTATCTATTACAATCTGCTTTTTCTGTTGTGTTCCTGGGACAAGACCAGCAAGAAAGGGACCTGCATTCAAAGCTTTTCTAAAATTGTGTTTTTTTTTATCAAAGTATACATTGGGGCTTCGTAAGTCAAATTTAAAATCCCAGTTAATTTCAGGACGCAAGACCCCGTTATTGTCTTGTCTATAAAGCCTGTATTCATATTTACCGTAATCAGTTGTTTCTAGATTTCTTATTTGTTCTAGTTTAGGATATTGCTGTCGTTTTTTTGTCTTCAATTTCTGTTCGTTTGTAAACCCATCATCTGTGTATTCAAATCCATAAACATTTCCTATCACCCCCATCAGATCAAACTCGGCTGTGTCTGCTAGGTCTTTTAGCTCTACTGCAGTGCATTTAGGAGCTAGCTGCGCTTTTGATTCTGGCCCTCGAGACATTCTTTTTAAAATTAAAATTATAATAAACAATCTACAATAAACAAACGTATTGAACTGGGGGGTCAGTCCGCAGCATTGCTTAGCGTGCTTAAATTTTTCTAACTGCTCTTTTATTTTTTTTTGCTCATCTTTGTCCCTTATTATATAATTTTCACTTAAACATTCTTCAAAACTATCTTTGTCCTTAGTGTAAAATAATACAACCGATTATAACTGCGATCTAAAGTCTTTTAAGACGGCATTGTATTTTTGAGTTAAGAGCCACACAAAAACTAAGGCGTGGCGGCCACTAAAGGCTAGCTTTGACAGAGCTTTTCTTTTTTTAACAATGTCTCGTTCAGCTGAACAGTCATCAATAATAAACAGGGTTTCAGTTCCCTCACATAGTCTATAGTAATGTTCTAAACAGTCGCTCAGTTTGTCGCTAGGATCAACTAGAAATATATTCTCGTCTGTCCAAATAAACTTCCTTTCTTTGTAAGACTTGTTGTGCTTAATGGTTGTGCAGAATATAACAATGTGCTCGTAATGAAACCTGTATATTGTTTGTAAAAATCAAGTATGAAGACAGTTTTCCCACACCTGTAATCCCGCAGATAAGAGAACAGTGCAGATCTTTTGGCAGAAACTTCAACTATCCATCTGTTTTTAATAGGTTATTCTTCTGCATTTTAATAAGCCACGTCTTTTAGCCTGTTTTCTTCAATGTTTAACTGAGCATCACAAACCATAAAAACATGCATTTGTATTGGTGCGTTTCCGTCTGCTTTCTTGTGAATATTTATTTTTATGCCATCTTGCCCTACTCTTTTTCCACTTCCAAACAATTTGTTGTCAAATGTAGATCTAAATCCAACCACAGCCCATATTTGGTTGTTAAGTAGTCTTCGAGTTTTACATCATAAAGGCGAAGATTTTACATACACGATCAACTGCAGGATCTCTTTGCCTACCTCCAGCGAACAACTTTCTTATTTCATCAAAGTGTTGGTGAGGTAAAAGTCCACGACCTGAATACAACTGATCAGACTTGCCATTTATTGCACAGTCAACCTTCTCAATTTTTGGATTATAAAACGCTTCTGATTCTCTATGAAAAGGAGTTGTTCCTTCGGTAAACAAGAACAAAATTCCTTTTAAAGATTCAGAGACTGATTTAGATGTATGTTCCAGAGAGTGTCTCGCTTATTTCTATTTTCTGTAGTGGAGTGCAGAACTCTTTCATAATAAATAACTGTTTTACTTTTATACTGGGTTAAGATTGTTCTGGCCAGTTCAGGGTTAGTAACAACATCAAACTCAAGAGAAATGTCGCTAACTGTGTATTTGGATAAAGGGTCTTCAGACAGAACAACAGAATCGCTAGGATTAAATGTCAGTTCATAAATAAGTTTTTTTTTTAGTGCGCCTTGGTAATATGGCATATGCGTCTTTAACAGTTCAAAATCTAGAGGGATGCAGAATCTGTTGCCAAATGCTTCTGCTACGCCTCATCTTTAACATCATCCTTTGCATCCTCCCCTTTAAGCCTGTGCTTGAGACCGTTTGGGCTTTGTATTCCCTGATAAACTTTCTCTTTTCTTTCTTTTTTAGGCAGCCATAGATCAGAATAGAGAGCAAAAATGTCTGCCTCGCTTAGTTCAAAGACTTCTCTGCCCTCCAGTTTGATTGCCATATGTTTAAAAGATTGCCCTGCCTAAATTAGCAACAACAGTAGCATTAGGATCTGTCGATTTAATATCTATTTTGAATGATAGTTTAGCAGTGCCTGGCATTATAACATCGCCAGCGCCAAGATCAGGGAACTTAAATATTAAAGCTTGTCCAGGCTGAACTGTTGATGGGGTATTTACACTAATTACAGTTTGTCTTATACCTTTTACACCATGGGGTTCCTTCTCTCTTATGTATGGATCGAGGGTCACAAACCGTATGAGTTCATTTTTTATAAAACAAAAAGAATATAAATAAAAAATATGGATGAAGATTTTGACGCGATTGATCCTGTTGAAGAAGAAGAAGATGAAACAGAACTGGGCCCTTCATTGCGAGAAGAAATTGGCGAAGCGGGTTTTTTACTCCCTAGACAACGTCAAGAACTATTGCGAGAAAGAATTCAATCATTCTATAGAAGCATAGGACGAGAGCTACCAAGCGTGCGTGATCCTAATGATTTTGAGGAAGATGGTGGGCATTTGTATATAAAAACTGGTGCAGGAGGCCGTGTAAAAGCTACTTCAACGCAAAACACGAACAAGTTTTTAAAACTAAGCACAATTAGGCGAAAACTCCCTATTGCTAAGGCAAAAACAATTAAACCTTTTAGAGCATAGAGCCGAAGCGTTAGTTTTTTTACAAAACTTGAGGCAAGAGTTGCCAAACACAATCTGAAATACAAAACATTCCTCTCCAAGAATTAAATAGAACAGCAGATGAACTAGTAGCAGAAATTAATGAAAGTTTAAGTGAGGAGACACAGTTAAAAACAATTGCCGATTCTCCATTGCCTATGCGTGAACTCCTGGCTCTTAATGAACGTCTTAAAGTCAATAAGGGGCGAACTAGAAAACAGTTTGGCAAAACTTGGTGATCTGGATAGAGAGATAGAAGAAGAAAAAAATAAACTGGCTGATGCAGACGATAACAATTTAGGGTCAGAAGAAAAGGCTAGAATACAGGAGAAAATACAAGAATTAAAAGAATTAAGAAAAAATTAGGTCAGAAGTGCTGTCTGATAACAGAGAAGAGCTAGCATCACAAAACAAGCAGAATTAAAGAAACTATAAACAAAATACTTTATGAAAACACTACGTTAGCAGAAAGAATAAGGATTCTGTTCAGAGAACAGGGGATTACAATAGTTAGCATATTAACAGCTGTTGGGTTTGCTATCTCTACACTTGTTTATGCTTTAACTGGCAGTGCGCCAACAGGGCCAGTAGCGCCTCCAACGCCTCAGCCTGGGAAAAGTTGGATTAGAAAACAATTGCATCATCTAGCAAACCTATTAAAGAAGTTAGCAGCCAAAGCGCTTGATGCTCTGCCTGGCATAATAGGTAGTGTTGTTAGTTGGGTTTTGTCTACTATAAGTAAGGTAGCTGGTTATATGGCTGACCATCTGTGGACGTTAGGTGTGCTAGCTGCTGGATTAATTTTTAGTGAAATAAAGTATGGCTAATCCAGTAAAAGTTAAAAATACAACCAAGGTGTCTTTTCGTAGTGTGACTGTCAGTGCGAGGCAGATCAACAGGTGGCGTGCTTTCTGGGGCGCTTATAAAATGGTGGTGGATCGCTTTCTTCAGGGTTAGGTACTTTTTTTTTAAATGGATGGAGCAGGCCTTGTGTTTAAGCCTTGACTGTGTCCTAAGTTTTGATCGTCTCCAGCTATGAGGATTCATTGTTATAATTCTGTATCATGCAATCTGTAGTCTAAGGTCAGAGGGTAGCATGTATAATCCATGGCCTACAACAAAGTCAACCTTTGACCTAGCATGTGCAAGAACGTCTTGATACCTTTGTATGTGGCAGGCAATCAACAGCAGAGTTAATAGCATCTTCTAAATTAGCTAGAAATTGTTTTCTGGCATCAAAGCCTGTGGATTGATCCACTATGCTAGACTTGGTCTGTGCCCGTGCTCCTAATAGACACCAAACGTATGTCCTTATGGAGTCATTAAGTCTTTGCACTCCTGGCATTGTTAGACCTTCACTTTCATCTAAGATAAATGTTGTCCAAGCATCAGGGGTTTTTGTTCTATGGATCCAATCGAACTCGTTTGTTTGGTTGAAAAGAGGTGTGGCCAGGCCAGTAGTCATAATTATATTCTCTACGTTCGCCCCACAAATACAATGTGCCCAACCCATGATTGCGGTCTAACTTTTGTCTAAAATCAGTTGAAGGATTAATGTTAAATTCATTGCAAACTCTTTCATATGCATTAGTGTCCATTGGGTTTTTAAATGGATTAAACGCGTTGTCGCTTGGAAGGGGCACTTGTAGTTCAGTTAGTATTCGTCTGTACTGGTAATAAACATGAAAGTTTTATACTGACCTTACTAAAAGATTGGGATGGTTTAAATGGTTTGCATATGAAACACCACAGCCAGTAGTTGCGCAGTAAATGGCAAAATTTAACTGATTCTGGAAAAAAAGCCATAGGGTGGGATGACCCTGCTGATGGCACTCTGTCACTCTTTATTGGCGGATTTAAATATTTAGTTAGTGGGTTTACAAGTCTAACCCGGAAGCCGTTTTGATTCATCTACTGCAATGGTTAAATTGTTGAAGTCCAAGATTTGGGGTTATAAAACGCTCCTACATTGTAAGTGGCACTTTCGTTATATTTAAAAGGTTCCATTTTAAAATGTTTTTAAAATAGTTATAAAAAAAATGTACATCTATATAACCCAACATAACAAACGTGTGTTCTTAACGTATCCAATTGTCAATTGGCGCGGTGATTATAGGGTTGCCCTTAAAGAAATTGGCTTTAAAGTTAAGTGGGTTTTACATATCTGAAAAGGCTCAGAAGAATTGGATTAATGTTAATGACGAACAAGGCAATCAAATAACTCATGTGCAAATACCTGATGGTTACTACAACTTTTGTTTTTTAAAAGAAGTACTTAGCGAATTTGGTATATTGTTAACAATTAACGAGGCAAACCTCAGAATTACTATGAATTTTCCATTAGAAGAAAGAAGAGAGTATACTTTTCCTAGAGGGCTTGCTCGAATTTTAGGCTTTCACAGTAGTGATAGAGTTTATAGATTTAGCACAAAAGAAAACATCTGGCAATTTGAAGGCAATAAACCTTCTGATTTTCTCATGAATCCAATGTTGTTTGTCCATTTACAACAGTTAAAAACAGATGTTAATTTGTTTAATGGCTATCCGTCTACAGTTCTAAAAGGTTTTACCATCAACTAGGGCGGGGTTTTGCGATTATCAGTCATATACATTTGGTAGAGGCCCATTCAAAGAATTAATTAGTGAACCTATAAACTCATTGGACGTAAAAATAACTAATCAAGATGGAAAGTCAGTTGTCTGTTCTGATTTATTAATAGTGCTGGAAGTAGAAGAGCGTACTGTAAACCCTTAATTTTTATGCCCCTGGAGAGAATGTAAATATTCGGGTTCACGATCACCAAATCTTATCTTGCACGTAAGCCCCCATTTTTAAATTAACGATTACTTCGATTTTTGGAGGTTTTTGCATGTTAATTTTGTTTAAAAACAGGGTTAATTTTGGCTAAAAGTAGCATGAGAAGGACGTTTATTTGTTTGTGAAAAGGGGGGTTTTCGTGCAAAATAAGATGGGTGGAGCTTGAACCCGTATATTTTACATTCTCTAAAACATTCCGCAGAGCACATTGCCATAACAACTGACGGAATAAGAGCTGGTCGGACGACAAGATCAAGGACTGGACGAGCATGTCCTTAACTAGCTCTCAGAAGGTCAGTGAGAGCCGCATATGCAGACCTTGTCAAAAGCGACTTGAAGAATCTGGCTTACGTGATTACTCACACGGGAGACGAGTTGTTCACCGGGCTTGGTCAATGACGGATTGCACGAACGGGACTCCACAAGGCAAATAATGGAGAGTGAACAAGACCCACCTCACTCCTCACTTTGATCTCACAATCAATAGGTTACGGATAGGCAAACGGATAGAGAGAGACAAAAAACAAAGTGGGAAATAAGAATAAAACTGTCAGCAGTAAATGATAAGAATGATGAAGCTTCTAGAACATGTAGATACAATATTTAATTTAAATTAGATTAAAAGCCAACCATCACCACCACACCAAATGTTTGTGTTGTCATAAGGTTTGCCCAAAGGAGCAAAAACATAACGATAACTTTCTGTTGGCTTGCTGAGCTACCTTTCTGCCTCGTCATATCTTTCCTTCTCTTAATTTGCCCAGTGTCTCTCTGAGTGAATATGGGTGTTCCCTTTCCTCTATCACAGGTCCAGGTCAGAGCTGACGGGTGGTTTGGATGTGCTTTCTAGGTGTGTCCTATCCTTCACGTATCTCTGAATCTGAGAGGTAATGGACCACCCGCCTCGCCACAATTCTTCATTGTGACCCTGTGGCCACGGATGTCAAAAAGCGCCTCAAATAGTTGCTTGGTATGTTTCATAACATGAGACAACTGTATTGAGATTACAGTAAATGATATTGCAGGAAGTCGATTCATGGAGCAGCGGGAGTATGTGACATTGAAGCTTAGGAGCTTCTTCACTTATCATTTTTTGTTCTGCTTTGTCTTTAAATAATGAATACATCGTACCAAAGTGTCGCTACTTTGCTGAGTGGTCTTGGCATTGCTCAATCGTCTCTGACCAGACGCGAGAGCTTTGAGGGTTAACTGTATCCAAGAAAAACACGACGCAAAATGTTATGCGCATGTAAAGCATTCGATGCAAGAATGAAAAGCACCCCGTTGACTGTTTAATAAAGAACACCTTTTTAGTGTGATTACGCCAGCCGACGGTGACCTACATGATTCTCTCAGGGTTGCCTCAGAAAAACAACAGCAATGACGAATACAGATAACAAAACTATAGACAAAATTAATTTTAAACAAATTACGGCAGACGGGGGAGTTGTCTCTCACCCGGGGACTTGTTTTTCATGGGGTCGGATTGGGCCCCCCCCCGAAAGGGACTTTTCGGACAAAGATTATTGGAACCAACATTCGGGGCATACCACGGCCGTCCCGCCTTGGACCCTACCTTACCGAAATTAATTGCGGATGCTTTACTCCCGACTACTTGAAGCACACACACACCCACACACCACACACACACACACACACACACACACACACACACACACACACACACACACATACATCGTGAGTTGGCACACCTTTAGAAACTAACCTACCTGCCCCTGAATTGATGTGCGAATCCAAAGCGTGAGATCAGATGTTCTGTGACACAAGATTTGGCCATCTTGTATATGCTGCGCATTACAGAAGAGGTAGTCCTCAACGAAGTCAGACCCTATGATGGCCTGCTCACCATTGTCGAGAGATAAAGATTTTAATGACATGGGCTGTTGCTAAGTCAGCGATCTGGGATGTAAAATAAGAAAACAGAGAATGTAAATATACGGGTTCAAGCTCACCCATCTTATTTTGCACGAAAACCCCCCCTTTCACAAACAAATCACGTCCTTCTCATGCTACTTTTAGCCAAAATTAACCCCTGTTTTTAAACAAAATTAACATGCAAAAACCTCCAAAAATCGACGTAATCGTTAATTTAAAATGGGGGGCGTACGTGCAAGATAAGATTTGGTGATCGTGAACACGAATATTTACATTCTCTCTAGGGGCATAAAAATTAAGGGTTTACAGTACGCTCTTCTACTTCCAGCACTATTAATAAATCAGAACGCGCGTATTTACATTCTCTTAAGTTAAGAACTTGGGGTGATTTTGAGGTGATTTGGGGTGACTTGGGGCGACTTGGGGTGAAGGTGTCAAGCGTGCTAAAGTGGATGGAGGTGTCAGGGAATGTCAAGTGGAACTGGTAGGACCACTCTTGACATCTGCAATGCGCCCTGCCAACCAATCAATACTCGACAACTGCTGCCATAGGGAGAGAGCGGAAAATAGACCTCAGCCGCCTTTATCGATTGTTTGGCAGAGCGCGTTGCAGTGTGTGTTACAGGCCCATGCTGCGGCTTACTTATTTTTTAATTTATGATTTTATTTGAGTTTAAAAATGAAGCTCGAAGTAGCTACAGAGCTTATTAATATATTTGAGGAGTTGGTTTGGGGGAGCAGGAGGCCGATAAAGATCAGTTAAAGAGCAGGTTTGAAGAATTAATTACTGATCTTTTTGAGCGCATAAATATGCGAGAAAGCGTTGAAGCAGGCCATCAGTAAAATACCAGATTCTGGCCCCAACCAGTTATAAAGTTGTTTGCCATTTTAGTTGGATAATATGGCTCCTGAAGATGTTAATCTGACTGTTTCTACTGACTCTGAAGGAGTAGCTATTCGCTTTAATGAAGATCAGGTTTTACGATTAGAAAAGACTATGAATAATAGCTGAATTTACATTACAATTATTTTTTTATTACGTAAAAAATGGCAGTTGAACTTAGCGAATATGATTTAAAGAGTAATCTAATGGCTTAATAGAAAATTGTAATGAACTATTTGACGAAACAATGAAAGTGTTAAACATTGATTTTAGTGAATTTGGTTTTGAGAATGATGTAAACAATTTAATAAAAAATCATAGTGAACTATTTAACAAAGCAATCAAAGTGAGGGAACATTGACTGTAGTGACTCAGAAAAATCTAAAATATTAGCAGGTGTTATTGTAAGGTTAACGTGTCTTGAAGTGTTACAATGCTTGGGTGAAGAAATAAAAGCGCGTTTTACTTACTTTTATTTACATTTATTTTTTTTAATTTACGTAAATATTTGAGTTAAAAATGAGCCTCACAAGTAAATCCGAGGTTAAAAAAACTATATACGATGGAAGAAATATTTGATAGTGACAAACAATTAAGCAATATGTTTAGCGAAGTAGACATGGACATTATTAACCCCACAAATGTTCATGAAAGCGTGACACACGCTATCTCTAAAATCCCAGAGTCTCTTCAAACTAACCCACCAGTAAAAGTGTTGTTGGCCGTTCTGATTGATTATATAACGCCTGATGATAGAAACATGCAAGTTTGGGTTTCAACTAGGCAGAAAGAAGTAATCAGTTACCATGATTTTAATTCTGACTGGGCAGATCATATGCTTACACAGTTTAAAATGCTTCTGAGGAGGCTGCCCTCCGCGGCTCTGGCTGGTCTGAAGGAACAGTCATTCAAATTAGATTGAGACAAACAAGTTCTATCCTATAGTTGGCAATTCTTACCTTCCTTTCCAAGAGAGTTAGTTTTAAAACGAGCAGTCTTAAACATACAAATTCTGACAACATGGGGTTTTATGTGGTGCGTTTTAGCGCATTTACATCCTGTTAAAAAGAACGCAGAGAGAGTCTCCAATTATATGCCTCATCTTAAAGAGCTGAACTTTGATAACATAACCTTCCGTAAGTATAGAAAGTATATTTCAGTTTGAAGAGCAAAAACAAACCAATCACCGTAAACGTATACACATGGTCTGTAGTAGACAATCTAGTGCCTCTAAGGATTTCTCCTAATGCCCCTACTTTGGGAGAATCACTTGACAAGCATGTAGACTTGATCCTGTTTGCAGATAGTACAAAGAGTCATTATGTATTAATTAGAACAATAAGCAGACTTATGGCCTATACGTCAAAGGATAAATCTAAACAAGAGCTTTGTAGAAGGTGTTTGGTTAGAATCCCTACTATAGAAGCAGCCGCCAGTCATAAGAAAACATTGTAAAAGTTTTGTAGACTGTGAAACCGAACTTCTTACACCTAAACCCGGGTCTAAAGTTAGCTTTAAGAATGTACGCAAAATGCAGATGAGCCAATACGTGGTTTATGCTGACTTGAATCGCTCTTGCCACAGTACTACGGTCCACAACAGCAAGAACAAAAAACAACCTTATTAACCCACCATCAGATCTGTTCTTATGCGTTTATTATTGTTAGGTCAGAGGGCCCAACACACAACACCTTGGATTTACAGAGGCCCTGGTGCAGCTAATCGATTTTTACAACACATGACACAACTTCGTAATCAATTCTCCAATCGACTAAATCTTTCAGACATTGTTATGACTCCTGAAGACCAAGAACGCTATGACTCATCTACACACTGTTGGATATGTAACAGAGAATTATCAGGCGACGCTGTAAGAGACCACGACCACATTACTGGCAAATTCAGAGGGGCTGCGCAAAACAGTTATAATCTTCAACTTAAGGTTGCCCCCAAAAAATGGAAACTGCCTATCTTCTTTCATAACTTACGGGGCTATGATTCTCATTTCATCATGCAAGCAATAACTTCTGAATATAAGAGGGTCAGCTGCATTGCACAATCATCAGAAAAGTACATGACTTTTACTCTTGACTGTTATGACTCTGCCCAACATTTGATGGCAAGTTTGGATAAGTTAGCGGGATCTCTACAAGACTTTCCAATAACTAAACAATATTTTGACCCATCTTTAGTGCGTAAAGGTGTTTACCCCCATGAATACATGAACTCGTGGATAGGTTTGATGAAGACTCGCTTCCTCCTAAAGGCGCTTTCTTTTCTAGTCTTAGAGCAAAGACATAACTGACGCTGACTATGAATACGCACAGAAAGCCTGGACAGAATTACAATGTCGAACGATGGGCGACTATCATGTCAGTATCTAATGGCTGACGTGTGTTTATTGGCAGATGTGTTTCAGAATTACAGATCTACTTGCATGAAACACTACTGTCTAGACTCATCACATTACATCTCTGCGCCTGGCCTTTCTTGGGATGCATTCTTAAAGTCTACAAACATCCAGATTGACTTAATTTCTGATCTACCCACACTTCAGATGATGAAGACGGCCTAAGGGGAGGTATTAGCATGGCCTGTTATCCTTACTGTAAAGCCAACAACAAGTATTTAGACGATTATGATCCCACCAATCCATCCAACTATCTAATGTACTTAGACGCCAACAATCTGTATGGGTGGGCTATGAGTCAACCACTTCCACTGTGAAACTTTACAATGATAAAAGGGCCTCATGAAGTTAATACTGTGTTAGGTATGTTGTCACAGCTTACACCTGATAATCCAACAGGACTAATCTTAGAAGTAGACTTAGAATTTCTAAAGAATTACACGACCTTCATAATGATTACCCCTAGCCGCAGAAAGATTAAAGATGAGTCCCATCGAACCTCCTAAACTTGTGCCTAATCTTAGACATAAAACTAAATATGTGTATCATTACAGACTCCTACAGTTTTACTTAAGACATGGATTAAAGCTAACAGCTGTTCACAGAATAATTACCTGTGATCAAGAGCCTTTTATGAGGCATACATCATGAAGAACACCGATCTTAACCCAACCCACTGACGCTTCAGAAAAAGACTTTTTCAAGTTAATGAACAACAGCTGTTTTGGCAAAACCATGGAGAACCCACACAAGCGTAAAGATGTGAAATTAGTTACAAAAGAAAAACAAGCAATTAAGCTGGTCTCTAAACCTAACTATCAAGACTTTAGAAGATTTAACGACAGCCTGGTTGGCATTATGATGAAGAAAAAGGATGTTACGTTAGACAAACCGGTGTTTATCGGCTTTACCGTATTAGAGTTGTCAAAGTTATTGATGCTAGAATTTCTGTATGACTACTTTAAACCACTGTACCCAGAATCTAGAGTTCTTTACACAGACACGGATAGTTTTATTCTAGACGTCCCAACTGAAGACTTCTATAAGGATTTAGAAACTGAGGTAGCCAAAGGAGCTGATGGGTGGTACGACACATGCGACTATCCGAAAGATTCGCCTTTACATTCAACTTGGAACAAGAAAGTGATTGGAAAGATGAAGGATGAATTTAAATTGGGACAGTTATACAAGAATTTGTTGGCTTACGGTCAAAGATGTATAGTGTTGCTAGCCAGACTTCTGTAAAGAAGAAGGCTAAGGGCATAAGTAAAGAAGTTGTTAAAAAAAAACAACTCACATAACTACAAGCAAGCTCTCTTTGAAAACAAGTATTTCATCTCACAAATGTTAATTTGCGCTCTACTCTTCATCAAGTAAACACAACTGCTGTTAACAAGAAATCACTAGTCTCTAACAATAACAAGAGAACTTACGTCAATCCTAAGTTTTCATATGCTGTAGGGCATTGGAGAACTTTAAAAGATTAACTTGACTGACTTGGCTTGTACTTAACTTAAGAACCTAACTAGTACTTACTTAAGAACCTAACAAAGTACTTACTTAAGAACCTACTAGTACTTAAAACTAGAACTTAATTTTTTTTGCACTTAACTTGTAATTTACTTGCACTTAACTTAAAAAGTACTTTCTATAACTAACTTAACTTATACTTATCTAGTTCTTAACTTGTACTTTTTTTTAGTTCATTAAAAAAACTATTCCATAGAAAATGGGTCTACAGCGGGAGGTTGTACTTTTTTTGCAGAAGTTGGTTCTTCTTCTTTTACTGTGGGGGCTTGTGACTTTGTTGCTAGGTATGGTGTTAGGTATTTGTATGCTAAAAAACCCGCCCCCAACAACAACAGCAGCTCCCAATACATAATGATACATCTTATCGTTTGATTGTGTTGTTGTTAATTGTGTTGTTGTTAATTGTGTTGTTGTTGGCGGTGACGGCGATGTTGTATAATATCTAACAATTTTTGTTTTGCTGATGGGTTTGCTTTTTTGCAGTCTGTTCCATTCAGCTAGTTTACGCCCAGCCTCAACACGTCCAGGACTTTTAAACTTAGTAACATACTCACTTGTGGGATGCTCTGTGACGCATTCTCTTGTGGGCTCACTTGTGGTACATTCTGCTCCTGCGGACTGTCCTTCAGCGTCTTCTCGCTCATTTTTTTTTATTGCGATTAAATTTAATATGATCAAAATTAATATGATTAAAAGTAATTAATCATGATGAATGGGCATAAAAATGTCCAAATCTGAAATAGATGTCACATGCAAAGAGTTTCTAGGGACTTGTCTAAAACTGGATCTTGTGATAAGTCATATTTTAAATCTTCTTCTGAATCAACCGGCGCCATCTTACTTACTAACTTAGCATATAAACTAATCATTGTCTGGCCTACCGATCTAACCATTTTTGAACCTAGCTGTGCTTCGTACCTAGCGTAGTACTTCTCAACTTCTGAAGTAGACAGTTGCTGAATCTGTTCAATACTTAGTTCAGTGCCTAAATACTGTCTAGTTTTTCCACACGCAGCCAGAGAGTATAATCTTTCTTTATGGCAGTGGTCTGCTGAGTAGTCTGCTTGCTCCTCACACTTTAATAGTTCGTCACAATCCATTTTAAAAAGCAATAAAAAATAATATAATACTTTTAAAACCATGAGTTTAACGCTGGTTAATTATGCAGTGCCTATCGTTGGTGTTATAGTCTATTCAACCCTTGCAAAATGATTTGTTAGGAATAAAACCACCCAACATGGGAAAGATAGAAGATTCGCCAAAACTAGTTGTAACCTTATTTTTAGCTTTAACAACAAAAGATTATCTGATTAAAAAGCACTTTAGACAGTCTTTCGTGTTATGATTATTTTAATTATTTTTTTAGTTAATAAAAAGATGAGTGAAAAAAAGATTATCAATACGATTTACCACTCTGCTGTGATTAGCGGTCTTAGTATAGGCTATAGCGTGTTAGCAAAAAACATGTTTAAAATGTGGCCAGCCGACCTAGGAAGGTTAGACATTGAGGATGTTGTTAAGGTTATAGTTGTAATTACTGCAGGGATTGCCTCAAAAGACTTTCTTGTTACACAGGGGATTACCCCAGAAAATATTAATGCATAGAAAGATTAATTCATAAGAAAATAATTTATAAAAAGATGTCTGGATTGGTTCTGATGGTGGGAGGAGCTATTGTTAATGCTTAGCCTTCTCTGGAAGCAATTATATGTTTAGTAAATTGCGGTCCGATGAAGAGAGAGAACGCCATAACAAGGCAATGGAAGATTTAGCTAAGGCAAGAGACGCTTACGAGAAAAGACGAATTGCTCACTTAGACTTTATTAATAAAAAGTTAAGAGAACAGAGACATGCAGAGCACACATTTACAGACGTTGATGACGCAATGAATGAGTATTACTTAGTGACAGGAAAGAAGTTTCTAACATTGCCACCACCAGAACTGTCTGACTTTTATGAACCATCTGGGGAACAGAAGCCTGCAGAGATAGTTTTTATTGCAGTTGGCATGACCTCAGTCTATCTTGTTGCTCACTTTCTTGTGTAAAATAAAATGCATTTAAAATATGAACAAATATATTATTCTCCTAAAGGAAAGGAAAGACTGCTATGAAAAACTAAGTAAAGCTGCTGGAATGTCTGAATCAGATGCGAAAGACTGGCTTTCAAAACAGGCAATTTGGCAAATATATTTGCCTGCCCCAAAAGAATAATAAGGCCTAAATTTGTTAATTCAGTTCCAAATGACACCCACCAGATGGACTTGCTGTATCTTCCACATGACAAAGTTAGAAGAAAAAAGTTTAAGTATGCTCTGACAGTTGTTGACATGGTTTCAAGGTATAAAGACGCCGAGCCTTTAACGGATGAAAGCTCAACTGCTGTGGCTGTAGCTTTACAACAAATATACATGAGAGGCCCATTAAAGTATCCTAGGATGATCCAGGTTGCTGATGGAAAAGAGTTTAAAGGGTTCTGTAAACCAGCTGTTTTTAAAAAACCATGTTACAGTAGAGAGGGACCCCAGGCAACCATCGATCACAAGCCCTAGTAGAAAACTTTAATAAGAATCTAGCTGAACGTCTATTTACCTATCAATATCACATAGAAATTATGGATAGAGAACGCAACACAGAATGGGTTTAGGAGATTGCCAGCAGTCTTACATGCCATGAACAATGAAGAATTTAAAGCAACAGGCCTAAACCAGTAAACGCAATCAAATTAAAAAAAATTAGCATTACTGAAGACATCCAAGGTAATCAAAAACTCTTGCCCTTTGAACTAAAAGTAAGATACTTGTATGCTCCTGGAGAGGCAGAAGGTGATGTTAGAATTAGAGCTACAGATCCTATATGGAGCGTAGACGTATATGAAGTTGAACGAATTATGAAAACATCCCCTCCCGTATATTATTTAAGAGAAACTCTTTCTGCTTGCGGTGCTACTATGTCTAAAAAGCCTGCCCTAAAAGATCGTTTGTTCGCGAAGAGTTGCAAGTGCCCCGCCAAACACAGTGAGTTAAAAAAAAAAGTATTATTTTTTGCTAAACTTATAATTTATTTTTTTGTTTAAACTTTTTTTTTTTGGCCTATTTTGGGTTTAACTGATCATTTGTTTATTTTTCAATGTTCTGTATGATTGCCGCAGTGTCTACCTGTTGTGAAGTAAAAGTCTTTCTCCACTCCTTTTGAAGTTCAGTTTTTTGTCGTCTATAATCCTCACCATCAGCCATAAGGCGTTGAATTCTTCGTCTGTAATGTTTTCTTTCCTGTAATGATTTGCTTATTCTTAATCTTAATAACAAAGTTTTGCTGATGCTAAGGCTACAATGGCAGTGTGCTTTTGTAATTTAGGAGTTAATTTTTTTAAAACAGCACTTACAATCATAGACATTGCGCCTAAACCTAAACTAAGGCCCCTAATGCTAAAGAGACTGGCGCCCCAGCCCCAGTAGCTAAAACAGCAACACTAGACCCAGCACTTACGCTAGCTACAGCTGATGAGCCAGTAATTACATAAGAAAGAGTATTTAAAGCTTTAGCATATTTCTTTCTAGTAACCCTATACTTATCCAAGTCACTTTCTATTTCCTTTTGAAGTTCAGTTATTTGCTTAACCTAAACTGTTGAACCTCCATTTTTTTAATTAAGATTATTTTTTAAATTAATCTTATACATATCTTCTTATTAATCCTTCTGGCAGCACTTCATCAACAGAGTAAAACGCAATAAAATCAACATACTTAATGAAAATAAAGTCGAGTACTGTTAGTTTTCTTTGTCAACATTCACAGTAACCTTGTCAGATGATAAGAAAAGTGTTTATTTTATCTCCGTTTTTAGTAATAACAATAACGGCCTAAGAGGACCATCCAAGTTTTCAGACAATAATTGTACTCCCCTTGCTAACACATGTTCTGGCAAACTAGAATTAGACTCCCCAGGAGTAATTAATAAAACAAAAATCAAAGTACCCAGTGTTAGGCATTGGCGGTTTTTGGGATAAATTCTAGGGTTACTGTGTCATCCCCCACTTCAACTAAGGACTTCTTTCTGCTCAGCACATATTCACGCTTATATTTATCTATTACAATCTGCTTTTTCTGTTGTGTTCCTGGGACAAGACCTAGCAAGAAAGGGACCTGCATTCAAAGCTTTTCTAAAATTGTGTTTTTTTTTATCAAAGTATACTTTGGGGCTTCGTAAGTCAAATTTAAAATCCCAGTTAATTTCAGGACGCAAGACCAGTTATTGTCTTGTCTATAAAGCCTGTATTCATATTTACCGTAATCAGTTGTTTCTAGATTTCTTATTTGTTCTAGTTTAGGATATTGCTGTCTTTTTTTTGTCTTCAATTTCTGTTCGTTTGTAAACCCATCATCTGTGTATTCAAATCCATAAACATTTCCTATCACCCCTATCAGATCAAACTCGGCTGTGTCTGCTAGGTCTTTTAGCTCTACTGCAGTGCATTTAGGAGCTAGCTGCGCTTTTGATTCTGGCCCTCGAGACATTCTTTTTAATATTAAATTATAATAAACAATCTACAATAAACAAACGTATTGAACTGGGGGGTCAGTCCGCAGCATTGCTTAGCGTGCTTAAATTTTTCTAACTGCTCTTTTATTTTTTTTAGCTCATCTTTGTCCCTTATTATATAATTTTCACTTAAACATTCTTCAAAACTATCTTTGTCCTTAGTGTAAAATAATACAACCGATTATAACTGCGATCTAAAGTCTTTTAAGACGGCATTGTATTTTTGAGTTAAGAGCCACACAAAAACTAAGGCGTGGCGGCCACTAAAGGCTAGCTTTGACAGAGCTTTTCTTTTTTTAACAATGTCTCGTTCAGCTGAACAGTCATCAATAATAAACAGGGTTTCAGTTCCCTCACATAGTCTATAGTAATGTTCTAAACAGTCGCTCAGTTTGTCGCTAGGATCAACTAGAAATATATTCTCGTCTGTCCAAATAAACTTCCTTTCTTTGTAAGACTTGTTGTGCTTAATGGTTGTGCAGAATATAACAATGTGCTCGTAATGAAACCTGTATATTGTTTGTAAAAATCAAGTATGAAGACAGTTTTCCCAACACCTGTAATCCCGCAGATAAGAGAACAGTGCAGATCTTTTGGCAGAAACTTCAACTATCCATCTGTTTTTAATAGGTTATTCTTCTGCATTTTAATAAGCCACGTCTTTTAGCCTGTTTTCTTCAATGTTTAACTGAGCATCACAAACCATAAAAACATGCATTTGTATTGGTGCGTTTCCGTCTGCTTTCTTGTGAATATTTATTTTTATGCCATCTTGCCCTACTCTTTTTCCACTTCCAAACAATTTGTTGTCAAATGTAGATCTAAATCCAACCACAGCCCATATTTGGTTGTTAAGTAGTCTTCGAGTTTTACATCATAAAGGCGAAGATTTTACATACACGATCAACTGCAGGATCTCTTTGCCTACCTCCAGCGAACAACTTTCTTATTTCATCAAAGTGTTGGTGAGGTAAAAGTCCACGACCTGAATACAACTGATCAGACTTGCCATTTATTGCACAGTCAACCTTCTCAATTTTTGGATTATAAAACGCTTCTGATTCTCTATGAAAAGGAGTTGTTCCTTCGGTAAACAAGAACAAAATTCCTTTTAAAGATTCAGAGACTGATTTAGATGTATGTTCCAGAGAGTGTCTCGCTTATTTCTATTTTCTGTAGTGGAGTGCAGAACTCTTTCATAATAAATAACTGTTTTACTTTTATATACTGGGTTAAGATTGTTCTGGCCAGTTCAGGGTTAGTAACAACATCAAACTCAAGAGAAATGTCGCTAACTGTGTATTTGGGATAAAGGGTCTTCAGACAGAACAACAGAATCGCTAGGATTAAATGTCAGTTCATAAATAAGTTTTTTTTTTAGTGCGCCTTGGTAATATGGCATATGCGTCTTTAACAGTTCAAAATCTAGAGGGATGCAGAATCTGTTGCCAAATGCTTCTGCTACGCCTCATCTTTAACATCATCCTTTGCATCCTCCCCTTTAAGCCTGTGCTTGAGACCGTTTGGGCTTTGTATTCCCTGATAAACTTTCTCTTTTCTTTCTTTTTTAGGCAGCCATAGATCAGAATAGAGAGCAAAAATGTCTGCCTCGCTTAGTTCAAAGACTTCTCTGCCCTCCAGTTTGATTGCCATATGTTTAAAAGATTGCCCTGCCTAAATTAGCAACAACAGTAGCATTAGGATCTGTCGATTTAATATCTATTTTGAATGATAGTTTAGCAGTGCCTGGATTATAACATCGCCAGCGCCAAGATCAGGGAACTTAAATATTAAAGCTTGTCCAGGCTGAACTGTTGATGGGGTATTTACACTAATTACAGTTTGTCTTATACCTTTTACACCATGGGGTTCCTTCTCTCTTATGTATGGATCGAGGGTCACAAACCGTATGAGTTCATTTTTTATAAAACAAAAAGAATATAAATAAAAAATATGGATGAAGATTTTGACGCGATTGATCCTGTTGAAGAAGAAGAAGATGAAACAGAACTGGGCCCTTCATTGCGAGAAGAAATTGGCGAAGCGGGTTTTTTACTCCCTAGACAACGTCAAGAACTATTGCGAGAAAGAATTCAATCATTCTATAGAAGCATAGGACGAGAGCTACCAAGCGTGCGTGATCCTAATGATTTTGAGGAAGATGGTGGGCATTTGTATATAAAAACTGGTGCAGGAGGCCGTGTAAAAGCTACTTCAACGCAAAACACGAACAAGTTTTTAAAACTAAGCACAATTAGGCGAAAACTCCCTATTGCTAAGGCAAAAACAATTAAACCTTTTAGAGCATAGAGCCGAAGCGTTAGTTTTTTTACAAAACTTGAGGCAAGAGTTGCCAAACACAATCTGAAATACAAAACATTCCTCTCCAAGAATTAAATAGAACAGCAGATGAACTAGTAGCAGAAATTAATGAAAGTTTTAAGTGAGGAGACACAGTTAAAAACAATTGCCGATTCTCCATTGCCTATGCGTGAACTCCTGGCTCTTAATGAACGTCTTAAAGTCAATAAGGGGCGAACTAGAAAACAGTTTGGCAAAACTTGGTGATCTGGATAGAGAGATAGAAGAAGAAAAAAATAAACTGGCTGATGCAGACGATAACAATTTAGGGTCAGAAGAAAAGGCTAGAATACAGGAGAAAATACAAGAATTAAAAGAATTAAGAAAAAATTAGGTCAGAAGTGCTGTCTGATAACAGAGAAGAGCTAGCATCACAAACAAGCAGAATTAAAGAAACTATAAACAAAATACTTTATGAAAACACTACGTTAGCAGAAAGAATAAGGATTCTGTTCAGAGAACAGGGGATTACAATAGTTAGCATATTAACAGCTGTTGGGTTTGCTATCTCTACACTTGTTTATGCTTTAACTGGCAGTGCGCCAACAGGGCCAGTAGCGCCTCCAACGCCTCAGCCTGGGAAAAGTTGGATTAGAAAACAATTGCATCATCTAGCAAACCTATTAAAGAAGTTAGCAGCCAAAGCGCTTGATGCTCTGCCTGGCATAATAGGTAGTGTTGTTAGTTGGGTTTTGTCTACTATAAGTAAGGTAGCTGGTTATATGGCTGACCATCTGTGGACGTTAGGTGTGCTAGCTGCTGGATTAATTTTTAGTGAAATAAAGTATGGCTAATCCAGTAAAAGTTAAAAATACAACCAAGGTGTCTTTTCGTAGTGTGACTGTCAGTGCGAGGCAGATCAACAGGTGGCGTGCTTTCTGGGGCGCTTATAAAATGGTGGTGGATCGCTTTCTTCAGGGTTAGGTACTTTTTTTTTAAATGGATGGAGCAGGCCTTGTGTTTAAGCCTTGACTGTGTCCTAAGTTTTGATCGTCTCCAGCTATGAGGATTCATTGTTATAATTCTGTATCATGCAATCTGTAGTCTAAGGTCAGAGGGTAGCATGTATAATCCATGGCCTACAACAAAGTCAACCTTTGACCTAGCATGTGCAAGAACGTCTTGATACCTTTGTATGTGGCAGGCAATCAACAGCAGAGTTAATAGCATCTTCTAAATTAGCTAGAAATTGTTTTCTGGCATCAAAGCCTGTGGATTGATCCACTATGCTAGACTTGGTCTGTGCCCGTGCTCCTAATAGACACCAAACGTATGTCCTTATGGAGTCATTAAGTCTTTGCACTCCTGGCATTGTTAGACCTTCACTTTCATCTAAGATAAATGTTGTCCAAGCATCAGGGGTTTTTGTTCTATGGATCCAATCGAACTCGTTTGTTTGGTTGAAAAGAGGTGTGGCCAGGCCAGTAGTCATAATTATATTCTCTACGTTCGCCCCACAAATACAATGTGCCCAACCCATGATTGCGGTCTAACTTTTGTCTAAAATCAGTTGAAGGATTAATGTTAAATTCATTGCAAACTCTTTCATATGCATTAGTGTCCATTGGGTTTTTAAATGGATTAAACGCGTTGTCGCTTGGAAGGGGCACTTGTAGTTCAGTTAGTATTCGTCTGTACTGGTAATAAACATGAAAGTTATATACTGACCTTACTAAAAGATTGGGATGGTTTAAATGGTTTGCATATGAAACACCACAGCCAGTAGTTGCGCAGTAAATGGCAAAATTTAACTGATTCTGGAAAAAAAGCCATAGGGTGGGATGACCCTGCTGATGGCACTCTGTCACTCTTTATTGGCGGATTTAAATATTTAGTTAGTGGGTTTACAAGTCTAACCCGGAAGCCGTTTTGATTCATCTACTGCAATGGTTAAATTGTTGAAGTCCAAGATTTGGGGTTATAAAACGCTCCTACATTGTAAGTGGCACTTTCGTTATATTTAAAAGGTTCCATTTTAAAATGTTTTTAAAATAGTTATAAAAAAGATGTACATCTATATAACCCAACATAACAAACGTGTGTTCTTAACGTATCCAATTGTCAATTGGCGCGGTGATTATAGGGTTGCCCTTAAAGAAATTGGCTTTAAAGTTAAGTGGGTTTTACATATCTGAAAAGGCTCAGAAGAATTGGATTAATGTTAATGACGAACAAGGCAATCAAATAACTCATGTGCAAATACCTGATGGTTACTACAACTTTTGTTTTTTAAAAGAAGTACTTAGCGAATTTGGTATATTGTTAACAATTAACGAGGCAAACCTCAGAATTACTATGAATTTTCCATTAGAAGAAAGAAGAGAGTATACTTTTCCTAGAGGGCTTGCTCGAATTTTAGGCTTTCACAGTAGTGATAGAGTTTATAGATTTAGCACAAAAGAAAACATCTGGCAATTTGAAGGCAATAAACCTTCTGATTTTCTCATGAATCCAATGTTGTTTGTCCATTTACAACAGTTAAAAACAGATGTTAATTTGTTTAATGGCTATCCGTCTACAGTTCTAAAAGGTTTTACCATCAACTAGGGCGGGGTTTTGCGATTATCAGTCATATACATTTGGTAGAGGCCCATTCAAAGAATTAATTAGTGAACCTATAAACTCATTGGACGTAAAAATAACTAATCAAGATGGAAAGTCAGTTGTCTGTTCTGATTTATTAATAGTGCTGGAAGTAGAAGAGCGTACTGTAAACCCTTAATTTTTATGCCCCTGGAGAGAATGTAAATATTCGGGTTCACGATCACCAAATCTTATCTTGCACGTAAGCCCCCATTTTTAAATTAACGATTACTTCGATTTTTTGGAGGTTTTTGCATGTTAATTTTGTTTAAAAACAGGGTTAATTTTGGCTAAAAGTAGCATGAGAAGGACGTTTATTTGTTTGTGAAAAGGGGGGTTTTCGTGCAAAATAAGATGGGGTGAGCTTGAACCCGTATATTTTACATTCTCTAAAACATTCCGCAGAGCACATTGCCATAACAACTGACGGAATAAGAGCTGGTCGGACGACAAGATCAAGGACTGGACGAGCATGTCCTTAACTAGCTCTCAGAAGGTCAGTGAGAGCCGCATATGCAGACCTTGTCAAACAGCTGACTTGAAGAATCTGGCTTACGTGATTACGTCACACGGCAGACGAGTTGTCTCACCCGGACTTGGTTCAATGACCGGATTGCACGAACGGGACTCCGACAAAGGCAAATAATGAGAGAGTGAACCAAGACACCAACCCTCACTCCTCTAACCTTTTGATCTCAGCAACTCCTTAATAGTGTTACGGGATAGGCAACACGGATAGAGAGAGACAAATAAACACAAAGTGGGAAAATAAGAATAAAACTGTTCAGCAGTAAATGGCATGAAGAATAGATGAAGCTTCTAGAAACAATGGGTAGATACAATTATTTAAATTTAAATTAGATTTAAAAGCCAACCATCACCACCACCACCAAAACATGTTTAGTGTTGTCCAGTAAGGCGTTTTGCCCAAAAGGAGCAAAAACCAATAACGATAACTTTTCCTGTTGGCTCTGCTCTGAGCTACCTTTCTGCCTCGGTCCATATCGTTTCCTTCCTCTTAAAAATTTTGCCCCAGTGTCTCTTCTGTAGCTGAATATGGGTCGTTCCCTCTTCCTCTATCCACCAGGTTCCAGGTCAGAGCCCGACGGGTGGTGTTGGATGCTGGCTTTCTATGGGTGTGTCCTATCCAGCTTCACGTCATCCTCTGAATCTGAGAGGTAATTGGACCTACCCCCCCCTTCGCCACAATTCTTCATTGCTGACCCTGTTGGCCACCCGGGTGTTCAAAAAGCGCCTCAAATAGTTTGCTTGGTAATGGTTTCATAACAATGAGACAACTGTATTGAGATTAACAGTAAATGGATATTGCAGGAAAGTCGATTCATGGGAGCAGTCACGGAGAAGTCATGTGACATTGAACAGCCTTTAGGACGCCTTCTTCACTGTATCATTTGTGTTGTGTCTGCTTTGGTCTTTCTAAATAAACGTGAATACATCGCTACCAAAGTTGTCTGCTTACTTTGCTGAGTGAGTCCTCTGGACATCTGCTCAAATCCGTCTTCTGACCCCAGGGCGCGAGAGCTCTTGAGGGTTAAACTGTATCCAAGAAAAACAACGACGCAAAATGTTACTGCGCATGTAAAGCATTCGATGCAAGAACTGGGAAAACTGCACCCCAGTTGACATTGTTTAAACTAAAGAAACACCCTTTTTCAGTGTGATTACCGCCCAGCCGACGGTGACCATACATGATTCTCTCAGGGTTGCCTCAGAAAAACAACAATGACAATGGGCGAAATAACAAGATAACAAAACTATAGACAAAATATGAACATCAGGTTATGACATGATAGATTATTGAAAATTTCAGGCATATTCTGCCTGATTTTTCACCCCAAGATTAAACAAGGAAATGTATTTCAAAATTAAGTATTACACCTATCTATCTGTGTGTGTGTATGTATGTATATTATATTATAATATATATATATATATATATATATATATATATATATTATTATATATATTTATACATAATACACACACCAGAATAGATTATGTAATACTTAATTTTAAATACATTTCCTTGAGAGGCATAAATAAATGTTTTGACAAGAGACTTTAATGATTCCAAGGATAAGTACGAGCTTCCATTACAATTACCCGCATTTTCTTCAAACTGCAATATTCTTTTTTTTTAAAACAAATCTTTGCGTCTTATTCTAGACTTTAAGAATTGTCAGTAGTTAATTCCTACTGGAATTGCTCTGTATTATGTTTGGAATTCATTAGATTGCATCTTTAGGATAAGTAAATTGTTCTGTAATATTAATACAATATATTATTGAACAGCATCAACTACCTACTACATACTTTCGATACTTTATCTCCATATCCTTAATATCTAAATTTGCTAAAGATTATCCCCATATTATATAAGTATTGAAAAATGGTTATTAATACTCACAACTTTGTTTCAGCTTGCTACACTTGTGATTTTGTTCCCACCCTGTGGTTATTATAGGTGTGGGCCCGATTCGGCTTTTTGACCCCTTGGGGGTTGGGTTTGGGCTGTGTGTTTTTTTCAAGGTTGAATCAGGTGTTTGTTTCCGGGGAAAGGTGGGTCACAAACAACATTTAATGTGCTTCAAGGGTTGTTTAACTATGTCTTTTTATGTTTTAAATTGCTACCATTTTTACATCTATCTTTTTTTGCCATTTTCAAATTATAACATAGGTTTAAGATTGTTAAATGTGCTGTTGTTGTCCCCTTTTATATTTTCCAGGATTCATTGTTTTATTTTTGCATCTTTAAGTTTCAAGTAATTGATTCTGTTTGGTTTTTGTATTGCTTTATTAAAAGACTGATTTGTTCGTTCATTTTTTCCCTTTCATTTGAATGGTTTTAGTAATCCCTATTATTTTTTTATTTTTGAGTAATGGCTTTTAGTTTTTCACGTCAACTTTCATCACACTTGTATTGCCATTAACTACATTCCTTGGACTGTAATCGTGAACCTAGGTGGTGAGAAACAAGAATTTGGATTTGTTTATACACCAAGACATGCACAATCACTTCTCTTTACCATCAGCGGCTGCCTGGCAGGCTCATTAAATTTCTTTCAATGAATTGGATTCTAAATCCAGTGTGAAGGGGTTCTCATGTTAATTATTCCCTTTTTTTACCAATCTTTTTTTAAAACAAACACTTTGAGTACATTACTACAACGGACGGAAAAGTTTACCACCCTTTTTCCCCCACTACTTAATCGGTTATGATTTTAATAATGCATTTATTATCTTCCACTAGAGTTATATATCTTTAATATATATATATATATTAATGTTTTACAGGGGTATTTTTCTATTAACATTGGTTATATTCATTTCATACAATCTTCGAATTAGACAATGAAAATAAATTCCAAGTTAAGTACGAGCACCATTCGCACCTTACGACAATTGGGCTACAATTGAAGAGAAATTCATTATAACAGCTTGCTTTTGTCTTAAAATTGAAGAATCTGCAGTGGTAGATAATTCTGCTGGAATGGTGCTTTACTTTCCCTTTGGGAATTTATTAATTTTTTTATATTATAAATATATATATATATATAAAAAATATATATATTTTTATAATCATACTAAACATACATAATAAAATATACATATATATATAAATTTTTATATTAAAAAAAGTTTAAAAAAGGAATATTAAAATACTCTACAAATTTGTTTCAAGTGGGTGGTTCTTCAGGGTGTGTTTGGGTTTCCCACCACCCGGGGTTATTAGCGTGTGGGCCCGATTGCGGCTGTTTTCCGTGTGGGTTGGGGCATTTTTTTTTCAAAGGGTTTTTTGGTTGTTTTTTGGGTGGTTTTACACAAGATTTCCATTTGTGCCGCAGTTGTTTTATTTTCGTTTTGTGTTTAAAGTTGTAAGTGTGGTTTCATAGATCAGCCATTTTTCATTAAAACATATTTGAAATTTTTTTAAAAATGCGCTGATGGTGAGGGCCCTTTTATGTTTTTCCAGGATACTTGTAGTTTTTTTTTGCGTCTTTAATTTTCCAAAATGTATTTGCTCTTTGTTTGGTTTTTGTATTTTCTTTTTAAAGAGTTTGTGGTTTGCATTCTGGTTTTGAAGGGGTTTTCGAAATCCCTTGTTGTTTTTTTTTCATTTTTGATGTCACAGTGGTTGGTATACATCACGTCAGCTTTCACACATCAGACATTGCAACTGACTTTCCCATTGAGTACACGTGCCCTACTTGTGCTGCTATAAAAAGAACTCTTCTTTTTTATACACAAAGACATGAACACATCTTGACTTTCGCTGCCTTCTTAGGCGCATGATTGTAATTTAGACAATGAAAATTTGGGATTATAAATCCGTGTTAATTCCCCTGTGAATTTATCTTTCAAACAACTTACGTTGAAAAAACACTTTGAAAACATTTTGTAAAGGGCCCGGGAAAAATTTTAAACCCCTTTTTAAAGCCTTTGTGGTATGAGTGGGGTTAAGACATGCCACTCTTATTTTTTTGCCACGTAGAGCGCCTGAATCGAAATTTTGGGTGATCCGGGGGTTGCGGGTTGAACCCCCGCCCGGGCGTTTCGGTACGGGGGGTTTTTTTCCCCCTGGGATTTAACTTTGGGTTCTGATTCCATTTCCCATACAGTCCTTCAAATGGGACTTTTAACCCGGGGTTCCCGGTGTGCCAGCATAACTTTGGGCCCCACACGTAAAATCCCATCCCAACTTTCGGAAGAGAAGGCCCATTGGCCTTTGGGTTTGGGGTGACACGTTAAACATAGCAGCCCTGCGTGAGAAATAAAAAGAATGAAGGAAGAAAGGGAAAATGAGTGATCAATTTTGAACGATTCGGGAGGGATGACACGGGAAACGACTGAATGAAGCGCCAGCTGGCGCTTTTCAGTGGGCACCCCCGGGTAGGCAGCCGTTGTGTAAAAAGAGTGTGGTTTTAAAAAGCTTAGGCTTGGGCCCCAGCCGAGAAAGGGGGTATATAAGTATTCATTATTTTTTTTTGTCCTAATAAAAAGAAAATTAAGTTATGGTCAGGAAATATATTTCCGGGACCACGTAATTTTTTAAAAAAAATCGGCTTAGACAGAAAAATTTTTAAAATTTCACTTGGGGTACCTGCCCATGTTTCAAAAGGAAAGGGTGAGAAAACTGGAATTTTGCCATTAATGCCTATAGAAAAAATGGCCTGTGTCAATACTGATTAGGACTTCAGCGTTGAAAAAAAATACAAAGGCTGAACTTTTAAGCAAGGGTTTGAAAAAATTTTTTTTCCAAAAAAAAAAAGCAACAAAGTGTCTTCTTTATTAACACCAAAATTTCACGTCGGCTACGAACCCTTAGGCGCAAAAAAAAAAAAATCTCTTTTACCCCTTCCAAAATGGGAACTGAAGAAAGCAAATGTTGAATTGATTATCTTTCCCTCAAAACAGTTCCATCCCTATTGTTTTTAACAATTGGGATGGCGGGGCAGGTGCAGGTTTTTGATACCTTTCTAAAAATACAAAAATCGTACTACTTGGAAAGGGCTATTCAAAAATTTCAGCCCAATCATCTGAATTATCTGACATTACAGCATATATCAGCATCCCCCGGTTTTTCAACTCTTATTTCTTTGATTTAAAACAGTATTAAATAATTAGGAATGATTCAAAAAAAGAACGAAAGAGTATCTTTTTAGATAAAACCCGGTTTATTGTTAATTAAAGAAGGGGTTTTTGTGCAAGTTTTGTTCGTTTCTTCTCATTGTGGAAATTTGTACAAAAGAACTGGGGATAAAAGTGTAAAACGGGTTCCCGAAATGTGTTTTATCTCATTATCATTCCATTATCGGGAATGAAAAGTGCAAATTAACTGAAAAGTCGTAATGTTTTTAATTTGTGAGGACTCAAATGGTCGTTTTAAAAAAGTTCTTTCGGCTAAGGGGTATTGCTTTTATTGCATAGTATGGGCTCTAGCTTGAAAAAAAAAATATTTAGAATGTTTAGTGTGGGTGTGGTGTTTTATTTTCCCTTTCCCCACATTTTTTTTAATTGCCAATCTGAATATGTTTTATTTTGACACAGGTATTTTTATAAAAATTACTGCTGTTTTTGTATATACAAACTCAATAAATTGTATGAATGACATTGGACGAAAATTTAATTTTC
>JAFLJL010019212.1:0-31822 GCA_018398815.1 Conus ventricosus
TAGGATCATCCAACAGATCTCGGTCATGTTCAAATGGCTTCTTGATCAATTCCTGAATTCAAATGCAATGGCTTCGTTCGCAAGTTAATCCCATCTCTCCACTAGGTTTACTTGAAATCAGTACAACAACAGTTTTTGCGTCGTACTGTTGAGAAGCAGACAAGTGTACAATCAACCAGCCAAAGTGGGTTAAGATATGACCTCTTTGCAAAATGAAAATGATGAGCAATACTTGTACAGTAATGAATTTTGAAATTAAGTAAAGCAAAGTGGCTTATCATTATCAAAACGTATGAGCATATGACACAAGTGTACTACCTTCACATCTCTGGGAATGCTGATGCACCAACGCAATGTACACATTCGCATATATTACGAAAAAGCGCGCGCGCACACACACACACACACACAACCACACACACACACAACACACACACACACACACACACACACACACACACACACACACACACACACACACACACACACACACACCACACGCGCGCGCACACTCACACACACACACACAACACCACACACACACACACACACACACACACACACCACACACACACACACACACACACACACACCCCACACACACAGAAATGAGATCCAATGTGGCGACGAGCAGTACTTACTGGACAGCTACAAATGGACATGGTCGGTAATGAGATACACCCTACGCCTCTTCCTCTGCTCCTGCGAGGCTGCAGTAGAATACATACTGACTACAATCAGCCAAAAGGAAGCAGCACGTATGCCTTGAAAGAGAAGGTCGACAAGACAGTCAAGGCCATGGCATCTCTCTCTCTCTCTCTCTCTCTCTCTCTCTCTCTCTCTCTCTCTCTCTCTCTCTCTCTCTCTCTCTCTCTCTCTCTCTCTCTTCAGCTGCACCTCTTTCATGAGAGCAATTAACTATTAATGAATTATATATCTACATCGTTTGCGTATTCATATCGGTATGTCCTCTCTCTATCTCGGTCTCTCTGCTCAGATGATATCAATGTCGAACGAATGAGAGTATTATAGCCATGTCCTGTAGTTGATCTACATGAACCGATTATTGATATGCCTGGCGCAGTTGTATTGAGTAACTGCTCTTTTTTGTACTATTTCTGATTTGCAAACAATTTAGTGAGTGCAATCAGCAGATCGAAGACAATACATTTGTGTCCCAAATGTTGATAATGGCTGTCAAGGCACTGGTATGTCTGCCTCTGTATTTCCTATTCCTTTTTTCTCTCCATGAGCAGTCGTGCGTATGTCTATGCGTCTGTGTGTGTTGTGCGTATCTCTATGCGTCTGTGTGTATGCATGCATGTAATTCACCTGAGTCTGACTGCACGTGCAAAATCACTCAAAATCATTTTAGACGGATATTGCAGTTGTTCAAAACGGTCACTTATATAAACGTCGTAATGAGATGACGAACGGCAATATTGTCCCAATGTGACTTTAAAATAGAAATTTTGCTGTTCTGAAAAGAAGTGAGTGATCAGCAATAATGAGTTTGAAACTACTCTCAGAGTGAATGCTGTTTGACCGTGAATCACGTAGTTACTGCTCAATGAAGACACAGTGGGAGACCAGGGACTCCTAATACAGGGTATTATACAGAGTTAAGAAAGGGGAAAAAAGGGAAAAGCATTTTTCATTATTCAGATTTTGAAATAGATTACTTACACGGACTTCATTCGTGTTTCATCCCTTCCCGGTGCTGTGGCAGCACCAGTAATGGAACAGGCGACTGTGGCAGTCGCACAAGTATTTGGGCTCCAGTGCTGTGGCAGCACCTAACTGACTCCAGAGTTGGAGAATCTAATAGAAGAGGACAACGACTGCGGCGGTCGTGAGAGAACTTTGAAAGCGTCTGTCATGTTGACCCACTATTATTTTGATTGTCCCCTGGGTCGGAACTCAGATATTGTTCCTCTATTTTAATCCATCTTTAATTCTTCTTTGGAAAGTGTATAAATTGTTTCTCCATTGAGGAGGAGAAACCGGTAAAAGATGTACTTGTAAATTACTATGTATAATGAGATGAAATTTGTTCCCAGCTTGTGGATCCGTGGAATGTTTGTACCTCCACTGGAGAGGAGGAACGGAAGATAAATCTTGGAAAACAAACCTGTTGTATATGCTGGAAAAGTCGATTATCTTTTAGTAAATTATTCCCCGGAGAGGAGTGGGAGAAGAAGAGATATTGTAGTGCGCCTTCTGGTTGTTTGGAGCGACTGCGTGTGCACGGAGTGAATGCTGAGCTGAGTGCGTGCATGCATTTGTGCTCAATGTGACACAGTTTAATACTTCACGTGAAGTTGTCACTGCTACAATTATTCGCTGCACAGCATCCGGCCAGCTCTGAGCATGAGACGCCTCACTGTAGCAGATGGAGATCTAGTAACGTGCAGGGCAGTCTGGCAGTAAAGCTAGGTCAAAGAAGTGAGGAAATATACCCAGGAACACACTTGGTGTGTCACAGAAGGGAAAGGTATTGGGGGTGGTTTGGAAGGTCAGTGGCAGTTCGTTGAAAATGATCAGTGTGCGCTGTCCTGCTCAGGTGCTGGCAATCAATTCATCAGGACACATGACAGATGACCTTCCTTGCCGTTAAATTCACTGCCACCCGACAGATTTCACGATTAGCTGGACTGTGATAACTATGTCCAATTTTTCCCAGGTGGAAAAGGTCCATGTTCGTATGTCTGTCCCAGTTCCTGCCTCCCCTCCATCCCTCCCCCCCCCCTCTCTCTCTCTCTCTCTCTCTCTCTCTCTCTCTCTCTCTCTCTCTCTCTCTCTCTCTCTCTCTCTCCTCTCTTCTCTCTCTCTCTCTCTCATACCACTGGTGGCCAAAATTAGTCGCATTCTTTATGCTGTCCAAAAATGTGACAGTCTTTCAATTTCCAGAGGACATGTGTATGTGATTTTTGGCAAGTAGTTGTAACAAGGAACAGTCCATGATATGTTTGTATTATCTATTATCCGATCGTGTTTGGATTTTGTGTTCATTGTCATTCCGTTTTTAATATATGATTTAGAAGAAGAGAACGATCAATCAATATAAATTTTAAATCTGTGGGAAAAATGTGGTGCACTTGCATAGTTAAGAGAAATGTTTTGCCCCGACATGACCGGGGACATAGTTATATTGAACAATGTTCTGTAAAGTGACGCTCCGTGCCTAAAGTCTGTGAGAATGGCACTGCTGACGCATGTGTGTATCTTTCTCGCTCACACACACACACACACACACACACACACACACACACACACACACACACACACACACACACACACACACACTCACACACACACACACACACACACTCACACACACACACACACACACACACACACACACACACACACACACACACACACACACACACACACACACACACGTACACACATGCACGCAAACACACAACACACACACACACACACACACACACACACACACACACACACACACACACACACACACACACACACACACACACACACACACACGCTCACTCACACACGCACACACACATTCACTCACAGACACAGACACAGACACAGACAGACACACACACACAGACACACACACACACACACACACACACACACACACACACACACACACACACACACACACACACACACACACATACATGCATGAACGCACACACGTAAGTACTCACACACAAACGCAAGTATAAACATATAGAAAGGAATAGGTAGGGATTGTATGGTGGGATTAAGAATTAATGATGAGGGAGGATAGTGGGGGAAGTAAAAAATAAAACAGTTCAGGTTCCAGTTGAATGTAATGTGAATGTATACAACAGTACCATTTGTATGTGAAAATCATGAAATGTATTTTCCATTACCTTATTGAAAGCAAAAGATGCATTTGAAAATGATGTAGGAAGGGGAGGTGATATTGTCGGGTATCTTTAGTCGCACCAGTGTGAATTTGAGCTCATTTCCGCGTGTTTTTTAAGGTCTTGACTGAATGCCCTATGTTTTTATTTCACATGAAGCTCATTGCCGCCATTTCTTTCTTTAAATCTGGTAGGCGTTTGTTTAGATTTTAAAGCAGTGAGTGAGAATTCAGGTAAATTGGGAGTGAGAGATGATCCGTTTCAGAATATAAATGCTGTGCTTCGGGCTGTCATTTAGTGGGCCCTTGGTCTTTTATGCTTGACAAAGGTTTTACAAATAAACCGAAAATTTGCAATATGCTTATTGGGTGTTGGTAGTTTTTTACTGTTCAACATGTGTGTATGTGCGAAGTAATTCTGTATGTTTCACTTTCGCGATATCAGAACAATGTCCATGAATGGAAAACTGCAGGCACATGAAAACAACTAATTTTCAAGCGAAAGTAAAACTTCCTCCTTTCTTCACGTCCCTCTTATTTTTGTCCGTTCCCATGGTCCCGTTTCCCTGACCACCTCCACTCTGGACCTCACTGTGAACCTACCTCAATGACAGACCCTCACTGTGGACCTACATCAATGACAGACCTTCACTGTGGACCTACATCAATGACAGACCCTCACTGTGGACCTACATCAATCACAGACTCTCACTGTGGACCTACATCAATCACAGACTCTCACTGTGGACCTACATCAATCACAGACTCTCACTGTGAACTACATCAATGACAGACTCTCACTGTGAACCTACATCAATGACAGACTCTCACTGTTAATCTACATCAATGACAGACCCTCACTGTGAACCTACATCAATGACAGACCCTCACTGTTAATCTACATCAATGACAGACCCTCACTGTGAACCTACATCATGACAGACCCTCACTGTGAACCTACATCAATGACAGACCCTCACTGTGAACCTACCTCAATGACAGACCCTCACTGTGGACCTACATCAATCACAGACTCTCACTGTGGACCTACATCAATCACAGACCCTCACTGTGGACCTACTCAATCACAGACTCTCACTGTGGACCTACATCAATGACAGACCCTCACTGTGAACTACATCAATGGCAGACCCTCACTGTGAACCTACATCAATGACAGACACTCACTGTGAACCTACATCAATCACAGACCCTCACTGTTAATCTACACCAATCACAGACCCTCACTGTTAATCTACACCAATCACAGACCCTCACTCTTAATCTACACCAATCACAGACCCTCACTCTTTTTTTTTTTTTTTTTTTTTTTGATATTGTTTCAGGAGAAGTGTTCTATTGGGTTGATCATGAACCCCCCAGACCTGGACCAGATGGGATCACTGCCATTAGTAAGTCTTTTTTTTTTTTTTTTTTTTAATGCAAAATTACAAGAGTTGACAGGCGCGCAAAAAGAGGACAGTGCGCAGAGACAAATCACACTATTTCCGTTCCAGTTGCTGCAAAAAAAGTCAACTAAACGATAACAAATAACAAGTCAATATATATAAATCTTAAATAAATGTTAGCGAACCGCCCAGAGAACGTGGACAAACGAGTCACAAGACAAAACACAACGCGTTTCGACCTCTTAGGTCTTCGTCAGGTGAAGTATAAACGAATAAAACAACGAGAATTCACTTAGCTTTGATCGCATCAGATCGTTCAGGGTTCAGCGCAAGGAAGAAGGCGTTGAATGAGAACGAGGCTGTTGGAAGGATTTTTCCCTTCCAACAGCCTCGTTCTCATTCAATGCCTTCTTCCTTGCGCTGAACCCTGAACGATCTGATGCGATCAAAGCTAAGTGAATTCTCGTTGTTTTATTCGTTTATACTTCACCTGACGAAGACCTAAGAGGTCGAAACGCGTTGTGTTTTGTCTTGTGACTCGTTTGTCCACGTTCTCTGGGCGGTTCGCTAACATTTATTTAAGATTTGTTTAGATTTCCGCCTGCAGTCGTCTCGCTTTGCAACTCAATATATATATATACATACTTTCACTTATATACACATAAACATAAACACATTCACGAGCACTCACACACACACACACACACACACACACACACACACACACACACACACAACACACACACACACACACACACACACACACCACACACACACACACACACCACACACCACACACACACATAAAGAGAGAGAGAGAGAGAGGAGAGAGAGAGAGAGAGAGAGAGAGAGAGAGAGAGAGAGAGAGAGAGATGCAAACAGCATATATACGTCTATGCATACATAATCATACGTACATAGATAGGTAATACATATAACAGCCGTGTATCAATAATCATCACCATAGGTTTTGAAAAGAAGAAGAGCTGAAATAACTTGTGCATAATATTAACTTGGGAAGGGTGGAAAGAACAATACATTTTCTTTTCTCTCTTTATCCTTCAGAGAACTAATAAATGTTCATTCTGGCTCAGCCGCTCTCAACCAGTTTCGAGCGGCTGACCCCAGAATAAACATTTATTAGTTCTCTGACAAGTAAGACTTCAACAATGAATTAAAAATGATAATCCATCACACATTTTTTCAATAAACCAAAAAATAACGATTTGTTTTTACAAACATACATACTGTGTAGGATTATCCGTTTTCAATACTAATTTACTAAACTTTTCAGATTTTAGTTTTTGTTTAATCCTGCGTTTTTCCTGATCATTTTCAATAACATCATTTTCACGCATACATTCATCAAATGAGTCTCTGTCTTTCATGTGAAATAAAACTACAGTCTTTAACTGTTCTCTAAAGTCTTTTAAAACTGAGTTATATTTTTGACATAAAATCCACACACTTATTCCAGCATGTCTTCCACTAAAAGCTAGTTTTGACAAAGTGTTTCTCTTTTTAACTATGTCTCTTTCTGCCGAACAGTCATCTATAATAAATAGTGTCTGCGTTCCTTTAAACGCTCTATAAAAGTATTCTAAACACTCACTCAGTTATTGCTAGGATCAACTAAATATATGTCATCATCTGTCCATATAAACCTTCTATCATGATATGCTTTGTTCCATTCAAGCGTTGGACAGAAAATTACAATATAATCAAAATTATAGCGATAAACTGTTTGTAATAGGTCGAGGACAAATATTGTTTTTCCACAACCAGTTTGTCCACAAATCAATGAACAATGAGGAGTTTTTTGTCATAAAGTTTAACTGCTCCATAGTTTATAACAGGATTTAATTTAATCCAGTTATTATATTTATCATACTTTCTGTCAAAACCTGTTCAGTATAATAAAATCCTATGAGGCCTAAATGTGTAAGATTAATCCAATTCAGTTCTGTAAGATTGTTTCTATTTAAGTCAACATTGATTTTGTTGCTTGTTGTTATGACCTTAATATCCTCACCATTGTGAAGAACGACGATGGTAACTTTAAGACGTATTAAACGACCAATTTTTTTAGCCAGCTAATATTAATACCCTTTTAAAGGACGTCACTTAACGCCCACAACCCCAGTCCCTCTCCCTCGATCTTACAAGTCAGAATTTCAAATATCATTGTGAACGTGTCTCCTAAATTCCTATGTGAAAGAACAGTAATTTTGGTAGAAGCTTTCTTTAAAACCGTTCTCTCTTCTGTAGAGGATGTACTGTTTTTTTTCCCATACGGGCGTTATTTCATTCTCTTCCGACTATAGTCCTCTGCAATAAGACTTACAGGTAAAGGGCCAGAGTTGAAATGCTTTCTGAAACTTTTTGACGGCTAAAAATGTAAATGGGCTTCTGAATCAAATTTTATTTCTCCATACTAATAGGTACTAAGTCCATCTGCTGTCCAGTTTTCGACTATTTTAATATATCATAGGCTGGACCATCTTATTTGCTTTCTAATGCGTAGTTGTTCTAGTTTAGGAAAAACCCCCGCCCTTTTTTTTGCTGTCGCCAACAACTCATGCGTTTATAATCACCATCTTTAGTATACTCAAACCATACAAACGCCTATTTCACCGTTCGATCAAGTCCGCACACGTCTGCAAGGTCTTTTAATTCTAAGGAAAACCCTTACAGGCGACAATGGTAAAACTCCCCCCCCCGTTTCTTCTGGTCCACGCGACATTATATTTTAGAACAACTAATTATTTAATTTCCAAAACAATGATGCAAGGTTATCACATTTCACGACTTTTCTCTGTTTTGACCTCAATTTTTATATTAAATGATCCGACCTCTCCCACAACCTAATCTTTTAAACTGTAAATTAGGAATTGTATAAATTTCATAATCGCATATCAGCTTTCTTCCCTGATGAAGACTCTTAAAACAGTTGAGGCCTTCCATCCATAAAAGTTTTCATCAGAGCTCAGCTCGATCCAAATGAACAAAGAGGAAATGAATGAAATGGCAAGAATGAGACGGATTTTCTCCCTCATTAGCGTAGTTTGTTTGGTGTAACTCTAAATCTATGATTGACAGCGCAAAGCTAACATTTTAGCTAGCTCTTTAACAAAATAATAATCCTGCTCTTCTACAGGCTTGATGTATTCACATTGTTTTCAGAATCGCATTGTTAAGTTTAGAGAAAGTCGAAGTTACACATGCTTCTTTAATTGAGCAAAAAACCCGTATAATCATCAAGGTATTGTTAACAGGCCTACTTTTGGTCCCCTGTTTTGGTCATTTTTTTTTAATCTTATTATTCTCTTTGATTCACTTATAATAAACATACAACATTTGTGAAAATATTCATGAAGTGCCAAACCAATTCTGGTTCCGCAATAGTTATCAATAGCAATGTTCTAAAAAACGAAGGACGGTCTTGATTTGTTAATGTTACACACATTTTTTAAACGAAATAAAAATGAGTGCAATCAAATATACCTAAAAAAATGCAAAATATTCTGATGGCCCGCAACTACAATCTTAAAAATATAAACAAACTTGATACTCTTGTCTATTTCTGTGACCCTACTGGACACCTTTCAATAAAGGTGAGTACTGCCATTAAACAGAAATCTTAACCCCCCTAATAAAAAAGGACTACATCGCGAAAGTATTGTTCAGGTCATCCTATTGCAGTTTTACAGTACCATTTACACTTTTGCTGTTATGTGCATCACTGGTGTGAGTGTCGTATGCCTGATCACTTAAATCAACATGATCCATGGTGAGTCAGTGTACAGATTTCATTTTGATTACACAACCCTTCAGGACGTATTTTGACTGAACTGCAAGCAACCATTACCAAATGACAAAACCGATTAAATAATCGCATTCAGTCACCAGAATAGACCAAGAAGGCTTTTGAAAGATCTGAAGACGAATTTCAATATAAAGGCTAAGAACAGACTTTAGACAAAAGTTGGACCGCAATCATGGCTTAGGCACCCCTTATTTTTGGGGCGTGCACAGAAAGAAAAAGTATGACTGGAATCCTCCTTAGCACATCTTTCTCTTCAGCACAACTTTTTCAACCACTAAAAAAATGGTCCATAGAGCAAGAGCAATAAAACATCCTGGACCACCATTTATCTTAGACACTTCTAAGGGCCCTAAGGCTAAAAGCAGGAATAGGAACGAATAAACGACTGCCTGTACGTACTTATGTATGTGTTTGCTAGTTCGCAATCACCAACGAGAATCGACAAACTGAATCCTTCTACAGGTTTTGATGCACAAAAACAATTTAGCAATTTAGAGACGCCAAATAATTCAACAGTTGATTTGCCTTCAAGTATTAAAGGTAACCAAAATGTTTTACAATACGCAAGATCGAAAGTAACTTTGCTGTTGCGCTGGTTTATACAAATGGCTGCCATCTGACCACCAGACTATCCAGATAGGAACAATAATAAACTACAACAATAAATCCTTGTGGCAGGCAATGGAACAAAAGAGTCGGAAAAAAAACGAAATAAATTTGACCAGTATTTGCAAGCAGTAAAACAAACCAAGAAACCCCCCAAGAACAAGTCAACCAAACCCATGGCCCAAAAGCCCCGGAAAGGTCGTTGAAGCACACGAAAAAAATAATCCACCATGAAATGAAAAGACCGCACTATGTTGTTGGATTAACTGGCCTAGAATACTCCTACTTTATTTTACTAACGCGTAACCCAACTATTAAGAGAACTAATGCCCATAAGTGCTCGGCCATAAAGCCAACTAACTTTTCTGCAGTAGACAAAAGCCAGCTAACAATACCCCCTAATATACCTGGTAAAGCGTCCCATATGGCTTTACCGGTAATTTTTTTAATAACCCCCGCAAGATGATCACGCAGTTTTTTTACCATGATTTACAGCGGTGATGGAGGGCATGGCGTGGAGGCACCGGAACTTTGACCACCGCCACCTGTAATAGCCAACACCAGGTGTACTTATTGCAAAATCCTAAGGCTTTATAACGCATGCTAGTATAAATGTTGACTCCTTCTCACTAAACGTGTTTGTATTCGAGTTCTGCTAGCGTTGTGTCATCATAAAAAATTTAGGATAGTTTCACTTATTCTGATCACTTGCGTTCGTAATTGTTCTTGGTCAGTATACGCCGCTTTTAGTCTTGCTGATCATTCTTTTTTAAGATCTTTTAGGTCTTTGGTTATTCTTTTTTTAACTACCAGCCCTAAGTTTGGCCATCAGCCTCAACGAGTTTTTCTTCTTCTCTTATTTATATCCTCATTTATTGTCATCTAGTTAATGCTAAATTGTTTGTTTAATTCCGTCTCTGAAGCTTCTTACCCACGACCAAGGCATCTAATTTTTGGCGCGGAAACGGGATCATTAATGTTTTTAATGCAGTTTCATCCTGACAGACATGGTAATCTGCTTCATATAACAATTTGTTAATTGGCCTGGCTGTTGGAATTATCTTGAAGTACCCTGTTTTTCATTTGGGGATCAGTTGGGAGTTCATGTTTGTATGATTATAAGTTAAACAACAGCTATCCCTAATCAAATTTTGTTTAAGTAAAGCCAATGCGATTCCGCTCGCTTGCACGGAGCCTTTACAATTGCAATCCCAGCCTACAAACCTTGATGGTTTCGTTTATAGCGTAAGCGAACACGTTCTCCTTTTGTCGTTTTTTCACTATACAAATGTTATCTTTTAGTTCAAAATCATCAGGGTATATAGTTTCGGAGTGTTATATCCAAAACTATGGTATAATGATCTGACCTTACTTTCTGTTAATTCACGCCTTTGCCGCCCTTCTACTAATTCATCATGCAATGAGATCCCCGAGAGAAGCTGTGTCAAAGGTGTCATTCATCTCATGTCGTCTCCACGATCAAAAACATCAAAAATCCTCTTTCTTCACCACCAATGGCCTGCCATGTTTTTAAATAATTAACTTTTTTATTTTTTTTTTTTTTTTTTTTTTTTTTTTTTTTAGATTTTTTTTTTTTTTTTTTTTTATTTTGTTTTATAAAAAAAATGTCACAACAAATGCTCGCTTTAGACCTCGCATAAAAAGACAGAAAGAGCCATTGGCGTGAAAGGGAAATAAACAGAAAATTACTGTTCCAAATAAACCATCTACTATTGATGCGGATCTAATTCTTACTGTCAAATTCCAGACCTAGAGCGGGATGAAGTGTAGTGCCAGGCTCTGCGCAACCTTACTTCAAAAATAGAACTCGCTTCAACAACAGAACCCAAACAGAACAGTATGTCCCGAAATCAGGACGGGCAATCGTTAGAAAATTTCTATAAAACTTGAGGGGCAAAGAATAATTTTCTTTACAAATGCATACATATTTTTTTTAACCTATTACTGGATCTATGCTGACCGAGAATGAAAGGGTTGATGCTTGCTATTCAAGTAATCGAAAATAAAGAAAGCACTAAAACATAGAATAGTCGCCGAGATGCAAAATCCGCAAAAAGCATGAGCAGAAAGTTATGCGTATGTAATTATCGCTTTGTTATACCCTAGGATTTGATTGTTAAAATCTCAATGGCACCATACTTTCAAGGAGCATTAAAAGACAGATTAGTCATATGAGTCTAACTTTTAATGAATACAAACGTGTTTATTAATCTACAGACTCCCGAAGCAAATTACAGCATTTCTGACATCATCGTTAGAGGTTTGACATCGTGAGCAACCCTACCTAGCGATGGCAGGAACGATCTCCAATATCGGTCAAAATAGCAATATATTACGAAAGAGTGATTCATCAAACAACATAACCCAAAAGCCAGGGCAACACTATATGTAATGGAAATTTTATTTTAAGAGTGCCGCAGCAAAATCGCATAAAGGTATTTTTATTGCTGAGTGAAGATGAAGAACCATTCAAAAGACAAACTTAAAAATTTATTAATCGCTAAAATACAAAAATGCAAATGTACAATTGAGGTATCCTAACCAAATTTACGCAAGCGTGCTTAGGCCTAAGCACAATTTGACGAAATAAAGAAAATTGTTATGGGGGTGGGAGGTGTAGAAGTCCAACAGCAGACCTTGTGTCAAAAGATCACATCTTCACATGGTTAGGCCCACCCTTGATGATTATTTAACAGCGAAATACGTTTATGGATTGCGCTAAGGTCAACGAGGATAATCAGATAGCATGAATCGGAGAACTGTTTAGAGACAAAAATAAACATTCAAATTGATAAAGAAAAAGAGCAATAAACCACTTAATGTGTAATTTGTTTTTATATATGATGCTCAGCTGAATATTCAAGATAACAATTAGAAAATATACAATACTAAATTATTTTATATTTTTAAAAAAGCATTCATGTTCACATTATCCCAAACCCGCCTAACAAACGCCAGAGTCGCCATAAGAAGGGATAGTAAAAAACCAGGACATAAAAACCTTCAGATTAACAAACATTACACAAATGCGGCACATACTAGAGCAAGACCTTTCAAAATACACAAAGCCAAGCGAAGGTATTCTGCTGCCTTTAAAAATAATTGCTGTTACCTATGTTAATACAGGGGCATCGACTATAAGCGCTGCATCAGCAAGAACGAGTGTTTGGTCTTTTAGCAACAGGTGGTTGGTGCACCCGCAGCTTTACCTCGAGGGTGTTTTTTCTTTAGCTCTTGGCCTTGTTCATTAGCTGTAAGGAGCTGCTATCAAAAAAAAAAACTAAACTCCAAAGCAGCACAGCAATGGTTCAACTAATAACAGCAAACTTAGTTCCTTCAATCTGAGAATAAATAAAGCACTAGTGACTCAAACACACGGATGAAAATTTTATCCGTTTACCAGCTGATTTTAATGACTAAAAAAGACAAAAGTTTGATTCAAAGAAAGTCTAGAGCAAGTATTTCTCAACACCAACACCGATCAATAAAAAAGGAATTTTAAAAAAAGTAAACGAAACATTAAACTCTGTTGTCTAGACAGCTCACATTAACACGCCAAAGGTTGTTTATATACTTAGTTATGAGTCCAAGCACAGAAAAGACCGTTGATATTGATTCTGATTAAGAAAGTTTTTTTTTTAATTTAAATAAAAATTTTTGAGTTAGAAAAAGACAACTTAAGAGGGCTAAAATATATGAAGGACCGGACGAATTGTTATAAGGAATGCTCAGAGGGAGAGCGTTGTCAAAAGCATTAAATGATATTAATCTAGAAGTCATTGATCCAGCAAACGTACAGGCACGCGTTGATCATGCATTTCTCAATACCAGGTAAACTAACAATAGACCCGCCAGTTTAAAGAAATGATACTGTTTTAATCGACTATAAACAATAAATGAAGAAAAATCTAAAGCTTGGTCTCAACTAAACAAAACAGGTTATTCTTTCTCATAATAACTTAACACCGGTGGCATACGAAACTGCTTACACAGTTTGATTGGCCGCTGAAGAAGCCAAATGAGAGGCTCTGGTTGGTCAGAGGCGAAGTCTTAGAGATCAGATTAAAACAGCTAAGTAAAAGAGCCGATGATGGCAAGTCTTATTTCCACACCACAGCATTAGTAGCAAAACGAGCAAGTTCCTAAACATAAAGAATTCAGACAACAATGTTATTTATTGTGTGCTCTTGCAAGCTACAATACGACCGCAAAAACGCAGAGAAAGTATCTAACTATCAGCCTTACATCAATATCTAACTTAGTGGAATATCCTTTCCTGTTGCGAGGACAAAATTGATCAGTTTGAAGAACAAAACAAACCAATAACTGTTAATGTATACACAAGGTCTGAGAAAACAAATTTGGTGTGGAGCCTATTAGAGTGTCCAAATACAGCCCACAATAGGTGATCCAGACAAAAGCCATGTTGACATACTCCTAATATTTTAACCAGCAGGGCTAATACCACATTACACATACATACGAACAATGAGTAAACTAATGCGGGCATACTTTAAAAAATCTGGCAAACAAGAAATCTGTAGAAAAGTTTAACAAGAATTCCATATCCGTTCCAGCCGCGCTTGAACATAAAAAACAGTGTAAAAGTTTCTGTAGACTTAATACAGAACTAATACGTTAACTATTACGCCGAGAGAAATGGCAGAAAGTTAGTTTTAAATAACTGGAAAAAACTGCAAAAATGCTGCCATACTGTAGTTTACGCAGACTTTGAACACAAATTGTTCCTTATGAAGGGCGGCGCCACAGAAACTCAAAAAACAGCCTTTTGAGTAAACATCAGATTTGTTCAATTGCTTTCATCATGTCAGTACGGATGGCGCCTTTCAGCACCAGCTTATATAGAGACCAGACATCTGCAGAATACTTCTTAGAACGCAATTCAGAAAGTGCGTACTGACTGATTCTAATAATCTACACTTATCTAAATCATAAATGACCCCGAAGACCACCAACAGTAAGACTTCAGCCACACAATTGTATGGATTTGTGGTTTGAACTAATGTCAACATAGCGGGAAACCAGTCCGACAGTAAGATACCATGATCACAATAGTGGAAAGTTCAGAGGAGCAGCACACATAAATGCAATCTTCAACTAAAGTTTGAACCAAAACATGGAAGCTGCCTAAATTCTTTCACAAACTTGCGAGGTTACGACTCTCACCTAATAATGCCACGCATAGTAACCGACGCCGTTAGGGTTGTACATGCATTGCACATTCATCAGAAAAGTACATGTGTTTTCACTTAAAAAACAATGTCTTTTTTATGACATCATATGCAGCACATGAGGGGGATCATTAGAGTCACGGCTATGGTCCCATAAAGTCCAGCCCAAAAACGGAAGAAGATTTTGACCCAACTCTAGTCAGAAAGGGGCGTTTACCCTTATGAATACATGAACAGTTGGAAAGGTTTATGAAGACAAACCCTTCCTCCTAAAGGCGGCGATCTAGTTCTAGTCTTAGAGAAAGGACAAACATATACTGATTACCACCATTCTCAAGATGCTGGCAAAGAAAGATTGTAAAAACGATTGGAGACTATCATGATGCAATATTAATGTCTGATACATGTTTTGTTGGCAGACGTCTTTTGCGAAAAATAATAGGAAGATCCTGCATGAAACATTACAGTTTGGATCCAGCGCATAATATTTACTGCGCCCGGTATGAGTTTGGGACGCTTTCATAAAGTTTCAGTAGTAAAAAATAAGATTTAATGCAGACGCTACTACCCAAATTGATTCAGAGATGATTGAAAAACGGATTCGTGGGGAAATAGTATGGCGTCGCATCATTAACTGTAAAGCAAACAAACAAAAACTTGGACGACTAATGATCGCCAGAAAAGTTCAAACAACTCATGTATATAGATGCAAACAATCTTATGGTTGGGCTATGGCGCAATCACTTCCATATGTAACTTTAAAATGTAAACAGACGCGATCCGATATTATTCCAAAGAGCATAAAGTTGGTTTGAGCGTTTGACGCCGGTCAACAGCGTGATACAATCTAGAAGATATTAAAAATATCCGCAGGAACTCCATACCAGCATATGACTATCCTTTAAGCAGCATAAAGTCTAAAGATGCAAAAACAGAGGAACCTGCCTAAAACTTGTATCCAAATCTACGAGGCAAAAAAAATTATGTCTTTCATTACGACATCTGCAATTTTTAATTTAATACATGGTATGTAAGTTAACAGCTGTTCATCGTGTAATTGCTTTTGAATCAAGAACATTCATGAAACCATACATCATGGTAGAACACTGAACTCCGAACTAATCCGCAGAATGCTTCAGAAAAAGACTTTTTTAAGCTTATGAAACAACATCTATTTAGAAAGACAATGGAGAAACCGCACAAGCGTAAAAGATGTCAGATTGGTCACCAGAGAGAACGAAGCAATTAAGCTGACTTAATTATCAGGACTTTAGAAGATTTCAGAAATAGCTTTTTGGTATATGATGAAAAAAAAAAGAAAGTTCAAATGGACAAACCTGTATTTTAGTGGTTTTTACTGTTTTAGATTATCAAAGCTTTTGATGTTAAATTTCATTATGACTACTTAAACCCTCGTACCCTGAGTCCAGAGTACATTACTACCAGATACAGATAGTTTTTTGGTTATAGATATCCCAACTGAAGATATCTATAAAGAATGGAATTAGAATTAAAGCTAAAGGGCATGCGGGATGGTACGACACATCTGATTATCCTAAAGATTCGCCTTTGGCATTCAATTACTAACAAACGGTTTTAGGAAGATGAAGAATGAAATAATCGGAGGGGTGATCAAAAGATTTTGTTAGGTAAGGTTCAAAAATTACAGTATTTCGAGCCAGGAGAAACTATCAAAAAAGCAAAGGGGATATCACGCATGTTTGTGTGCAGTCAAGCATTTCCCTTACAACTACAAAGAAGCATTGTGTTCAATACACATACTTTTCATCATGACAACGTAAAACAGCGATCTAATCCTACATGAATCAACACATACATTGTAACAAAGAAGAAGTCAATAGATAGAACAAACCACAAAACGAGTATTTGTAATTCCAGAGTTTTCAAATGCAATCTCGGGCACTGTAGAACGGCATAATTATATATCTTCTTCGTCCGCGGGTTTTATATTCGGGTTCATATTATTTCCCCAACTTTATCTCTAAGCCAATCGCATCCTTATCCAATTCAGACAAAAATTTCTCCATGTTCTTGACGTCTCTGAATTTTTTTATTATTTCAAAGATATTCCTTTTATTCCATATTTGATAAGTCAAAATATGGGATTTTGGGTTGTAGGTGATCTGGATGCAATTGCCCTGTACCGATGAATCCTCTCGCAAAAATTTTTCCCTTAATAGCAGAACACATGTCATATGATTCTCGAATTAATTCCAAGGTCCAATTCATTTATCATTCTTGCTCTTCATTCTGAGCTTCCTTCATGAGATCCATTTTAAACTCAGTATAAATTTACGTATCAAAATTATTTAAGCGCAACTGTATCTGGTTGGGATTAATGCAGTTTCTTCCACTTCACAAAAGATCTTTGAGATTCAGGTTGTTTTGTAGAGTCAGTTTCCTCGTAAAAATACACGTCGGAATCTATTTTACAATTCTTTTAATTTCATAACGGATCAAAACTCCAAACTGGATGATTGCCTCTGAAGCGAGTGTCCCCTTCAGCTTCCCCCGGAAATAAAGGTACCTTACTTTTCAAAGCAAAACGTAATAGTTTGCTGATGAAAGACTCCCATCAACAACAATTATTGTTTGTTTTTTTGATTGCTTGTACTGTTTTAGACCCGTTAATTTAAATTCTTCATTATTTCATTGCACGTAGAACTGAGGGCAGTCCTTCTACCCAATCTGTGATGCGAGAATTGCCAATCATCTCACTCTAATGATACTTGTAGGAAGAAAAGCCTTTCAGTATAGCAGTTTGTTAAAGTTTTTCAACCAAAGCCTGTGATCTGTTAACTCCTGGAATGCCTCTTTTTAAATGGTAACTCAATGTTTTAACAATAATGATTCACTCGCCTTTAAATATCTTTTCCATCATCGACTTGAATCATGCTAGCTAAGTTAACGGACCTCGTTGATATATTAGTTGTATAGCGACAGGCAACAGCAGAAGCTCCTTTTAGCGTTAATGTCTGCATCTTTGTAATCTTGAAGCTAGTCAATTACTGTAAGTGCGTACTATAATCTTTTCGTCTAATCGTATCATGGGTAAAATATAGAAGATCCCTTTTATGGTGACGTTTGGCGTTGTGTTCACAAAGTGCGGTCTTTGTTATTCGTTTAGTAGGCGCTGGTAATAAATTTGCCAAATCGCTTGTTAGTGGCTAACCGAGGTCGCTTCGCTTGGATGTTCACTGTACCCCAGCTGCTTGGGCTTAAGCTTTATGATTGCTAGTTATTCCTTCCCCCTATCCTTTTGGCGATATAGATTTTTGTTCATTTTTTTATTCAGCACCAATATATCCTGCAAGCAAAATACACGACGGTCATACCAATAGACGATAAACACGAATTTCTTGCAACTTTTGTTTTTCTGATGGTTGATAAAAGTCGCTGAATATTGTGGGGGCAATGTCTCGATGTCTTTGCCTGTTACAAGATTAATATCTTTATATCGCTTGATCCAACACCTTTAAATGTGTAAGCTGCATGTCCCTTGTTTTTTCAGATTGTCGTATAATAAATCTAACTGCACAATTCTCTGCTTTCATAGTGACTTTGTGCTGCCGGCGTAGTTGCTCCCTAGCCTTGAGTTATGACTTTTTCTCCTCGCCGCATCCCCAGTTTTAACTAAACGCGTAATACATCCGCTAAAAGCAAGCGCATAAACCTCAGCGCCACCTATCATCATACGAGTGAAGCCATTTTATTATGTATTTTTAATATATACATATTAAAAACTGTCTGGAATTATTCCTTGCTTTAACTAGAAAATCTTTCGAAGCAAATGAAGCGTTAATAATAGCATCAGCTTTGGCTGAGTCATCAAAGTCTAGATTTGCCAGATCTGCTGGTTTTATTTTTAACAAGTATTTACCAAGCATTGTGTATCCGACACTGAGTCCATCCAAAAACAGCAGAAAAGTTATACAAGGTATGGTAACAGTTTTTTTTTCTGGTGCTCATTTTAATAAAAATAAAATAATTATAATTTAATAAAAAACATGAACAGCGATGATCTACTACAGCTACAGGGTAGCCTAAAGCCTTCCTGAACTTAGATGACTACAAAAGATCAAGTTTATGACCAAGCTATAATTCCCAAAAAGGAAAGGCTGTATCTTGGCAGCATGTGGAAAACAAAACAGTACCACGGAACTGAATTCAGCATAAGAACAGATTCAACAAATGTCGCCACAAGACATTGTAAATAACAAACAGGTATGAAGCGCAACTGGGATCAAGAATGGAAAAAGTGTAGGGCCAACAGTTTCTTAGTTGTAACACTTAAACTATTAGTAGATATGCGCCTAGTGATTCAGAACAAGACTTTATGTATGATTAACGCAGGATACCCAGTTTTAACAAAGTCATTAGAGTCTCTATATGTGATTCTATATTACATGATTTGAGTAATTAAACATTATTGTCCGCCGCTAAATCATCGTATTAATTACTTTATCATATAGATTTATGTTTCCCTTCAAAATGACCGAGCCAGAAAAATCACAAATCAGAAAACATTGAATCCGTGTGGAAAAAAGCAACCAGTAAAAAGCCTGGCGCGTTGCAGCAAGGAAAAAGATTAGCAGAGTGGAACAAACAAAAAATTAAAGGCCAATGCACAGAATGAAAACGTGCCGAGCCACAGCCAAGTTTGTTTCAATGCCACTATAAAAACACAGAACAAGATGATCAAAGACCTACAACAGGGTTTCCTAACCACCAAAGACATCATGGACTATTGTACTTAGAGCAATTTCATTTTTGGCGGCATTGCTGCTGGGGGTGGTTATTACGTTTATAAAATATATAAACAACAACACCAAAAACCAAAGCAGCCAAAAAAATCTCAACAACTAAATACAGAAGCCGAACAACAAAAGCATGCAGAAACCACAAACAACAAAAGATCATTGTTGATCCATTTCAGATGCAATAATACAATATAAGAACTTAATAATAATTATAAGTTGACTTGATAAAGAACTTTGGCTGTCAAAGAGCATGACTTACTTACAACTTGAGGTGACTAAGTTAAGAACTTGGTGACTTGATCAAGCACTTATTAAGAACTTGAGTGAGTTGAAGGATAACTTGAGTAAGAACTTAGAATAAGTGACTTAAGTAAGAACTTGAGGATCGACTTGAGTAAGAACATAGAGGTGACTTGGGGTGACATGAGAAAGAACTTAAGGATGACCTTAGTAAGAACTTAGAAGTGACCTTGAGTAAGAACTTTACGATGACTTGGGGTAACTTGGGTTAAGAACTAGAAGGTGACATGAGTGTGTGCATGCGTGGGGTTGGGTGGGGTGTGTGCGTCGTGTAGTGTGTGCGAGCGCACCTTTGATTATTTATAAAAAAACGTATGTTCAGAATATAATATAGTAATTATGCAGAAAAAACAACAGAACAACAACAATGACAGCATAAATACAAACCCGATCGCACGCACACACGCACGCACACACACACACACACACACACAAGATAGGGAGGGCTTGCATTGGGAAATGTGAAAGGGTTTTATGTTTGCGCTTGAGCGCGTAAATACAAGACGCTGTCGGTCTCTCTGTCAACTGAAGATTAAATCAAAGCCGCCACCAGTAGCATTATCAAAAGCTTGTCTTTAATAAACAAGACAGTTGAAAAAAGTACACTCGTGTTGGCCCGCCCAAAGGCAGCCTGGAGTCAAGGTGAAGAAGTTGAAGCCAGGTAGCAGGGCGTGAAGCAGGAAGCAGGGCGTTGAAGCAGAGCCCCCCCACGTTATCATAACCTTATTTTTAGAATCATGTCATTTTTCCCTTGCTGGTGTTTGTGACAGTGCTCTACTGTGAATGTTGCTGCTCCAAGTTGGTTTGGCACATGTGGGATCAGTTTTTCCAGTAGTTTGCATATTTACTTGGAACCTGCAGCCATGACTTTTAATTGCGTTCAGTCTACTGAGGAAAAGGTTTAAGGAAGCCCAACACAAAAAACCTGTTTAAAATTCCGAAAAAGAACACATGCAAGTGCCCGCAGTTTTTTCTAAGCGTGATCATCAGAATATCCAGTTTTTTTCTGCAACCAGTCCACCCCAATGTTCTGCTGGAATTTCCCCCTGTTTTTGCCGAGTCTCAGCCAACTATACACAAATTCAATAAATTCCCAAATTGAAATGTAGACATGAAGTTTGGTGCATCTAGCCCTTCGGAATGTTCCTGACCCCACTTTTCAGTCCTTAGATGATTTCATCTTCACTTTCAGCGTTTGTTAAGTAAGCGCTATCTGATAAATCACCTCTCTTGTTATTTTTTTATTTCCGATTTCAGCTTTGTTGCAAGAAGGTATTCATTAAATACTGCTGGAGTTGAAAATTCTTTCTGCTTTTTTGATTGTACCTTCCCTTTCTTTGATAAAGCTTCAAGTTTTCTTTTGGTTTTATTGGCAGTTTCTGCGGTCCATGCAGTTGAGCCTGTGTAACAACAACTTTCATTTTTTCCAAGTAAAACAAAATATTCATCGGCAACAGCATCGCAGCTTTTCTTCCTCAGTCCAATTGTAAGAGATAGAGGTGCAAATGAAGTAGATGCAGTAATACTGATGTATAAGGTTGTTAAAGTAGGTTCAGATACTCAAGATTAGGAAAAAATGACGTTCTTGAATAGAATAATCCAACAGAGCTTGATGGCAGCGTTGGAACTCTAATTTCCTGTGCAAATTCATGTGAGGAAGAAGGACTACCTAGTAAATTCCTCTCTTCTTCGTGAAAAATGCTATCTTGAGACATGGAATCAATCAGCAAATTAAAAAGGTCACAACGCCATTCCTGACTGGAAATCACACACAGCGGTCACGTCTACACCGCACACCAACCCAATGTGATAAATACGGAGAAGACACTAGGTTTCAGTTGCTAACATCACAAGCCTGGTCGAAATGTCGTCATGTCCATCACTGCAGTATTGCATGTTAGCCAATCATAAAGACCCAAGAGCGCAAATTAAGTACTCAGGTGTTGCAGCCTAAAGACGGGTCTCTGCATATTCAGATAGAGTGGATTCCTTAGCGGGTCGACAATGAGCGATTAAAGACATGGCGTGATCCACCGCCTTTACCTACCGCGCAACCCTTACCTAGTGTCCTGTTTGTCTGTCTACTTCGTTTATAAAGATTTCTCATGCCTATGGATAAGTCTGTGCGATATTAAAAGACTTTAGAGAACCGGAATAACACAGGATAAAAGCAAAAACTGAAATCTGAAAATGTAGTGGTTAAATTAGTATTAAAAACGGATAACCCTACACAGTATGTTTGTTATGTAAAAAATCGTTATTTTTTGGGTTTATTGAAAAAAAGATGAGGCTAATCATTTTTAATTCTTGTTAAAGTGTTACTTGACAGAGAACTAATAAATGTTTATTCGGGGGTCCGACCGCTGCGAAACTGGTTGAGCTGGGCTGAGCCAAATGTAACATTTATTAGTTCTCTCCTTTCCCCCCTAGTCCCTTAAATATTTTTTAGATCGAGGCAATCGGTCCATTTCATAGAAAATCTACAGAGGCACAATTTGAATTAATTTTAAGATCACCACAATCATTGTTTGGTGTTTGAAGAGTAGAATTTTTTTTCCCCCTTTTATTTACCCCTTTCTTTTCTCCCTTTCTCGTATAGTAAAACTGCTGTAATATAAAGATAAGTTGGTTTTATATGCGTACCAGGTACTATTGAACTAAGTTAGATTATAGTTAATTTTAATGCGTTAAATTCTTCAATACTTATTTCTGGCATTTTAATTGATCTTTGAAAACAAATATAACATGAAGAATCTTTCCAATTTGGCATCTTAAAAAAAAACATCTTGGCAAACATTACAATAAAAACTCTAAGATAGAATCCACTTTTAGATCTTCATCCCCTCGTGAAAATTTACTAGTTCACATGAAATTCCAACATTAAACGTTGTTCACAATTTTTCATTCAATAGTTTTTGAGAGAATGTTTCCAAAATACTTGTACATATCCTGCAATTCCAAAAAAAATGTTCATGGAATCACTTTCCTCATTACCAGAATGAACACTGTAACGTATCGGTTAACCCATTGCATTCAAAACGTATTAGACGGAATAATTCGTGTATGATTCCTCATTTGCAACCATTTCAGTTTTAACCATCTTGATTGTACTGATTTTATAAAACACAATCTTTCCAGAAATGAGTTGGAATTCCCCTTTTTGCTGACCACTTTGGCAACAGTTAGGTTTATTATTTGTCTGATGTACAGTACTCATAAAATCGTTTTGCTCCTTTAATGGTGTTTGTTAAAATTCTCAATGCATAAGGCACATCATGACTGTAATGAGAATTGTTATTACGTGTATTCCGTTTTTTCTTAGTATGTTTTTATTGACGAAATCCAAACCATAGTACGTAATAACGTCAACAGACAAAATGTGTACTTGATATGAAAATCTCTATGTTTTAAAAATTCCCCATTTCTTTCAGAAAGGTCCTGATGGAGTATATTCCTTTCTTAATTAGATTGATTATGTTGATGACGAAGCATTACCTATTTTGATTTTTTCTTGTAGAAAACAGGTTTCATACTATCACCTCACAAACATTTTTTGGCGGTAATAATGAGGCAAATGTTTCTATATGCTTAGAAAGTATGGGTCCAAAAGGGTTAATGATTGAAAATAATTTAAACCTCGTACCTTGTCCGTAACATTCAAAGTTTTTAAGAAAAGGGTAAATTTCAACTGCAATATTTATACCATTTATGATTCGTTAGTTTTATATTTACTCAGAGCCCATGAAAGTTTTCAGAGCGTATAATACCTTCGAATTATCTGGTATGTTCAAACCACCTTGTTGAACACTTTTTACAGCCGTTTTCCTACTAATCCTGTCCCCTTTTTCCATTCCAAACAAAATGAAACGCAAAAAACCTTTATTTGGAGTTTTTGTACAAAATGGTCAGGTGGATCAGTAACAAAATCCAAGATGATTAAGATAGTACAGAATTAGAGATTTTAAACACAGCTACTCTCTGCAAGTGAGATGATGTTCTTTGTGACCAAATTTTAAATAACAATTTTAACCGCGGCGAATTATTCATTGTAGTTTATGGTTTCACAAAAATTTAAACTCTTGAGTAAAACCAGATTCCCAGTAATATGAATTTAGGGGGAATCATATCCTTATTCAGATGGGGGCAATATACTTTTTTTGGATCTTTTTTCTTTTTCATTTCCTAGCCTAAATGTTTGTGTTTATCACAGATCATACTCAGGCCAGACATCTTGCTTGAATCTGTCTAAGATAAATATGTATCCGTTTAAAATGTTTTCTTCTCACCTCCTCAATGATTAACTTTAACATCTGCAAACTGTGCAATTTTTTATGCTCATATTATTTATCTTTAACCCTATTTAAGATTTGTCTTTCCCTGATCAAAGAGCACACTATCCACTGCACAGGACAAAACAAATCTGGAGAAATAGGGTCCTCCCTGCCTACAACCTCTTTTCAACTTTAAACCATTGTGCAGTGTTTGCCAAATTATACTAACCGTTGATCTGATGTTTTTGTAAAAAGTTACAAATCCAACGGGCAAACACCATCTCCAAAACCATAATGCTTTTAAAACATTAAACGATAAAACTCCAATCCAATGAGTCAAAGGCTTTTTCAAAATCAATACTAAGTAGCAAAGCCAGGAAGATTTTTCATTTGTAGATAGTTAATCACATCGTAATTAATCTATAATATCTTCCTATAATCTCTTAGTTTATGAAACCCGTCTGATCCACATTTAAAATAGTTGGTAGGACATCTTAATTCCTATATTAAATAACACGAAGACCTATTTTGTATATTACATTACGGAAGAAAATACAGGTCGCCAATTTTGTATAAATTCCGTAGTTTATCGCCTTTAGCTATACAAATAATTAGACCTTCTTTTTGTGTTGGATGAAAGTTCTCCGGTTTTAAATGCCTCATTTTGTGACCTCACTACAAACGTCCCATTTTGTTTTCCAAAAGCATTTGAAGAATTCTAAACCGTAAATCCATCTGTGCCAGGCTTTTACACCATTTTTCAAATTTTTTCAACTTGGCTAGCTTCCATCCTAAAAGTTATTAGACCCATCTAACATCGTTTTCCTTGTTCTTCTGAAAATTTGGGGATTTCCATTAACAAAGCTTTCTAACTCACAATTTTCCTACATCTCTTCCCCTATACAAATACGCAATAGAATAATTTTCACTTCATGTTATAATACTTATGGTCGTCCATTATCGTCTTTATCCTTAGTTATCAGTTTTGGTCATTTGGTTTGCTAATGTAGTTTCATTTCTCAAGACTACAGAAATACAATAGAGTTTTTTTCACCATCAGCAATCCATCTGGCTTTTGATCTTAAGAGAACACCTTCCATGCAGTCATCTCTAATTGTGTCTCAATCTCAAGATTGTTTCCTGGAATAGTATTCATTACGTCTCTTTTTTATGGGTCCGTCTTTACAAGAGTTTGAAAATCTTTCATGAGATCCTTTTCAGATTTCTGTTAGTTTATCTTTTTTTTTCATTTTGGCATATGCGATAGTTTGTTCCTCTTACTTTTCATATTAGAAAATCTAAAAATAGTTTTTGTCTGAAGATTTTAAAGAGTTCAATTTTACCTTTATCTATCATCAAATGTTGTCCATTGTTTGCAATTATCTGTCGGGCGTATCTTTTGTCACATTTAAGATTTCCTGAATAATTTCATCCACATAATGGATATCCTTAAGCAAGGAACAATTTAAATTTCCAAAAAAGTATGTTTTCATTTCATTTTTTACTTACCACATTTCAGTTGCAGTGTAATTATAGAGTGATCATAACGGTATCCTGGGACGATGTCAGAACGTCAAAATACCAGTACTAATATCAATACCAAGAAACAAGTCTAGTACTCAGCTTGCTTAATGGTGTTGGCTTTCTCCAAGTGTAGCTCCTACATTCTGGGTATGCTCTCTCCTCCAGATATCTGTCAATCCAAGTTCCTTCTATCATATTTTCAAGTGCTCTTTTGGCTCTGGTTATGATCATGTATATAATTGCAACTATCAATGGTTGGTTAATACAATATACCAGCATCACCAGCTGCAATTACATAGTTATTTTTACAAATCCCTTTTATGGTTTCCCTAAGAGAATTATAAAATTTCGTTATCCTTGTTTGGGCCATAGACATTTTACCAAAAGGAAATCTCTCAAAAGCAGAAATTATACCAGTATAAAATCCCGTTTATATCACGATGAACTTTAGTTATATTAAATTCAAGTTGGTTTGAAAAAGAGAAACAGGCCACATCCCTCAAGAGATTTGATTTATAAGACGCCAAACACACATTTATAGCCCCATTCAAGTTACATAATTTCTAGTTTGTCACAAAATGAGTATCTAGCAGACAATAAATTGAAAAACTATTTTCTGATTACAGATAATGGAAGCATCCTCTTCGTTTTTTTGCATGATACCCCCAATCCCTGACAAGTTTAGAGACGCAATGTGGTTAAAGTTCCATTGTTTAGTCTTCAATTTCCCTTGTTTGTAATATGTGCAATAACATTAAAAGAAAATGCAACTGAATCTGTGAAAAACACCAGGTCAAAGCATTGCATGATTTAAATGTTAGAAAACAACATAAAACATCAAGATTGGCTCGTAACAATGCACTTTTGACATAAACGTATAAAACAATATCCATACACTAACGATCCTTTATACATCTAAAACTACACTCTCATACAGAAGAATGGCAAAAAGATAAACAAACTAATTAACAATAACAACAAAAAAGAAACATGGAAAAAAGACTACATTCCCCTTATGTATTCCTTGACCCACCTCGCAAGCGGAGTCATTGGGTGAAAAAATTCTAAGGTGTGAGTGTGTGGGGGGGGGGGGGGGGGGGGGGGGGGGGGGGGGGGGGGGGGGGGGGGGGGGGGGGGGGGGGGGGGGGGGGTGGAGGGGGGGGGGGAAGGCTCAAACAAAAATATGGTAAAAAATATTTAAAGTCATTAAACCAACCTGACATGTCGTCACTGACAAGAAAAGTCTAAGCCTATACCAAGGAGGAGGAGGGGGGGGGGGGGAAAGGGAGGGGGTGGGGGACAATATGTGGAATACATCTGTGGCGGTGGGGTAGGGGGACTCTATAACAAGTAGACCAGACTGGAGCCAGGAAGGCGAAAAGGAGATGGGTAGGGGAAGGTTGGGACGTAGGAACACAGAGGGATGAAGAGGGGGGGGGGGGGGGTGAATGCATGTGCGCATGCGCATTGATACAACAAACAACAAAAATAAAAAAAAAAATTAAAAAAAAAAATTAAAAAAAAAAATTTTTAAAAAAGGGAGAAAAAAGAAACCTCTCACTCATTCCCCAAACATCCCCCTCCAACTACCCGAGCACATCTCCATGTCAGAGAGCGCAGGCAAAAAAATCATGTGTATCCCATCGCAAGTTTACAGCCTGCACGTACATCTAGGTCACCTGTGTTTTATGTGTGTTTGTCATTGTGTACGTGGTAACATAAATGCAAGTGTGGAATGAGCAAGCGTAGATGTAAAAAGCGTGTGGTTTGTGTTCGTCCAGCGTGCGTGTGTGTGCTTATGTATCATCCATGCAAGTGAAAGTGCGCAGTTGGAATTGTGGTGTGTGTGTGTGTGTGTGTGTGTGTGTGCGGTGTGCTTGTGAGTGTGTGTGTGAGTGTGCATGCTTGTGTATATGTGTATGTGGTTTGTTTTGCGCGCGCACGCGCCTGCGCGTGAATCTGTGCACATGTTCTCGGTCAAAAAACGTATTATCAGCATAATTAAGAAACAAATAAGCAACTGGCACAAATCCAAGGATTTTGATCATCAGGATAACAACGGAAAGGTAGATTTTAAATGTACAGCATTCGAATAATCAAGATCACAAGCAAGAACGAACATTAAACAACCAACAAGCAAACAACCCGCCTGCATTGAATACTTGCACACACAAGACAATGGAACAATGAACAACTTACTCCAAAGAAGATTACATTTCAAAATCAGCACATGATAGATATAACCTGCTTTGGGACAACAACAACAACAACCACAAAAAGAAGAAGAAGACGAATAACGAGCATGTCGCATTTTAAAGATGTCAAAAAATATATAATGGCAGGCAGGATGTGTGTCTGTAACGCGTGGGCCGTGCGTGTGTGTGTGTGTGTGTGCGCGCTCGACACGCATGAGTAGATATGTATAACATGTGTGTGTTGTGTTGTGTTGGTGTTGTGTGCGTGAGCGCGCGCGCGCGTGTGAGAGAGTGCGTGTTGCGCGCATGTAGTGTGCGCGTGTTGTGTAAGTGGTGCGTTGCGGCGCGTGTGGGTGACGCGTCGTATGAGTGTGTGCGTGTGAGTAATGCGTGCGCGCGCGTTGTGTGGTGTGCGTGTGTGCTTGCGCGTGTGTGTGTGCGTGCGCATAATTGTGTGCAAGCGAGTTTTTTGAAAACCAACCTCGCTCCTTATCATTGTCCCAAATACACAACAATAACACAAATAATAGAATAAAAGAAAAGAGAAGACACAATTTTCCCATCCCTCTCCTTCCTTTAAAGGGCACAACCACACCCCCACACACAGACATGTATCGTCAAGACTATGAAGTTTATTGACAACAATGTCCTGATACATAAACATTACAATTCTAATAATTTTTGCTATCTAAAGAAAAACTAACTAAAAAAGTATCAGCAACTTTGATGAGAAGAGGAGAAAGAGGAAAGATAGAAGAGAGATCGCGGTGTAGTTATTATGGTAATAATATTTAAAAAAAAAACCAAAAAAAACAGAAAACACACACACACACACAATCTCATTGCTGGCCGCATATGAGTTGGCGCCATAAAAGCACAAGGTACAATAATGAAAACAGCAATATTTGCACTGAACAATCAAATTTTGATATCTGCCATAATAAAAACCAGTTTGGAATCATCAGGAGAATGCCACGATTAACAACTCCCATGGTTTAACATCAATAGAAATTAAGCGAAGAGAAAGGAGAAATTTTTAAATAGTATAAAGAAAAAGAACCAAACCACAATAAACCATTGTCACATCTTCAAAATTCTGGCTACCTATATCACATATAACTTATTGTTATAACCGTTGAAATAACTTATGTAGGTGGTGGTGATAAATTTGTGCGTGTGTGTGTGTGTGCGTGCGGCGCGCGCACAACAAGTGTGTGTGAGCGCGTTGTGTGTGAGAAACATCTTACCTGTGTGCGCAGATGTTCCTTAGACATAATATTTTGCTATTCCATACGTAACATACGTTGTTTTTATACTACATTACGTAGTTTTCTATACCCAATCATATTAGTATATTTCTTTTTTCTTTTTTTAAAAAACAGAAAATTGATATTGAGCTTTATCTTTTTCAAAGAAATTGTTATTGATTTAAATAGACTGAGAAGACTTTTACTATTGAACATGCATACATTTGCCTTTTATGAGAAAAATAAAGTATATCTTTAGTTGAACTGAAAAGGACTGAATATCAACAATCCTCCTTCATCACCATAGAAAAGTGATAAAAATGCATGTAAACAGTACAGTGATACAAGATAAGGTCAACACACCTTGGGACAAAAACTGCCACCATAGTATCCCCTGAATAAATTTGCAATAATATCCAAAGTCAGAGATGAAGGTGCACAATACACCCCTAACAATATGGAACAATATCATAGTGCCACGGATATTTAGATATAATGATAGTTGTAAAACATAGGGGGAGGCAGTTGTACTGTGGCGAGGTTAGGGAGGGATCTGGGAACAAAAAGTAAAAAGATCAACCTCCTCCATAAAAAGAGGTGTGTGTGGAGGTGGAGTGTGCAATGGGAGATAAAAAGAAGGACAATGGAGCAAGAAAAGGCCAAAAGACAGACTACAACGGAGCAGGAAAGGACAGGAGCAACACGTAGACATTACAAATTTTCAAAGACAATAAATAGTGCAACAGAAAAACGTCAAAGAAAAGAAGAGAAAAAGCACTATGCACAGATCATACACTGCAGCTTGAGTAATGTTTTCAAATAATTACAAATTCATACAACAATCGCCTAATGCTGGGTGTAATCGAAATCAAGACAATGTTCCATGGCCTGTTTTGTGATGAATGTGTGCGTGTGTGTTTTGTGTTCCGTTGTGGCGGCCGAGTGCGTGGTGTTGTATGTGCGTGCTGATGTGGTGTGCACCCGATGCGTTGCGGTCCTGTGTGTGGAATGATCATAAGAACACGGTTTCTATATCAAACTCCAGAAAATACTAACCAAACTTTTATCCCTTTTTCACACATACTTAGCAGATTTCATTTTTAAGCCACATTACTATCACCCGTTCCTGTAACCCACACATCCCAACCACCCCATCCACCACCCTCCACCCCCGATTCCCTCAAATTACAGGCCATTTCTTTCAGTCAACATCTATCTACAATGGCATCAATTCCAGTTTTTTAATATCTTTCCATTTTTTTAGTTTTGTCAGTATCTTGCCATTTGGATGACCAAGCGTCCAATGTAGCTGAATGGGAACTGACCTTACGCAGAAAGTCTGAAGTTTTCCCCTTGCGTATAAAACCTCGGCAACTGTAACACCAGACAAGTTAAAGTTTTTTTACCCGCTATTAAGCACCAGCCCCCCATTGTCAGCGAGAAAAAAAAAAAACGGATAAGGATTGGTCCTTGGCCTACCACGGTCTGTCATCTTACCTCCCTAACTGTGGCGATTCCCAGTCATTGGCTGAAACATGGTACTCCCAGATTCTTGGAGAAAATGTCCACACACTTGTTGACACAGTCCCTTCTACTGACTCCTCCTGCTGTTTTTTCTGGGACACTTAAACACGGAGATTCCATGTCTTCCTTGCTGCTCATGCTCGGTCATGACCCTGTTTTTGACACTGTGGCCTCCATTCGTCCCGTTGTAGCAGCTGGCCGTGAGTTCCGCTCGTTCCCCCTTCAGTCCGTCTATTTCCAGTTTTATGTTTGTCGTTTTCCTTTTTGTAAATCGAATACGTTACATTCTAGCGTTTTCATCGGCGGGTCGAAGCGACGCAGTTCAGTTTCTCCATTTCAGACGTAGGGTCAGGATGTCTTCTTTGAGCTAAGTAGGAGCAGTCGTTTCCTGAATTTCAAGTAAAGTGGTCTGTAGCCCCATTTTTTTCGCTCACACAACTGTCACTGTCCTGTTTTTTGCTTTTTCTTGTCATGCTTGACCTACTTTGCTCAGTTTCGGGACTCGTGACAAACGTCACATCACAGAGGATTGAAGTGGACTGGCTTCCTTTTTGATCTGCCCGCAGATTATGTAGAAAATCTGGTTGTCATTCTTCCACAGTGCCTGCCTCGCTCACACGGATTCACCTCTTATCAGGACATTATGGGCAAACACACTTACACACTGATAATGCCATCGCACAGTGGGTAACACCAATAGTTAAACACAGCACCCAGAAAAGTCCACTACAACACATCACAACACCTGCTCACTTCACAAAACTTCCAGTTCAAGCCAGACCCTCTCTCTTAACCTACATCAATCACAGACCCTACACTTAATCTACATCAATGACAGACCCTCACTGTAATACCTATCATCAAAGACAGACCCTCATTGTTATCTCCCTCAATGACAGACCCCTCACTGTAAACCCTTACATCAATGGACAGAGACCCTCACTGTTAATCTGACATCCAATCACAGACGCTCACTGTTAATGCTACATCGAATGCAGACCCCCACACTCTTAATCTACATCAATCACAGACCCACATAGTTAAACTACATCAAT
>JAFLJL010019214.1:0-7500 GCA_018398815.1 Conus ventricosus
AGTTGACTGTTTTCCCACATTACACACGACACCAGAACTGTGACAGTTGACAGTTTTCCCACATTACACCCGACGCCAGAACTGTGAAAGCTGGCAGTTTTCCCACATTACACCCGACACCAGAACTGTGACAGTTGACAGTTTTCCCACATTACACCCGACACCAGAACTGTGACAGTAGACAGTTTTCCCCACATTACACCCGACACCAGAACTGTGACAACCGACAGTTTTCCCACATTACACACGACACCAGAACTGTGAAAGTTGACAGTTTTCCCCACATTACACCCGATACAGAACTGTGACAGTTGACAGTTTTCCCACATTACACCCGACGCCAGAACTGTGACAGTTGACAGTTTTCCCCACATTACACCGACACCAGAACTGTGACAGTTTTCCCACATTACACCCGACACCAGAACTGTGACAGTTTTCCCACATTACACCGACACCAGAACTGTGACAGTTGACAGTTTTCCCACATTACACCCGACACCAGAACTGTGACAGTTGACAGTTTCCCCACATTACACCTGACACCAGAACTGTGACAGTCGACAGGTTTCCCACAATACACCTGACACCAGAACTGCATTACAGAGCAGTTTGAAGCGTTACCCATGATAAAGCGTGCTGCCCTGCACTGTTGTGTCCTGGACTGTGTTTCTGCATGTTTTGGTTCTATGCTCTGGAGTCACTGTGTTTCTGCCTGCTTGGGTTCCACACTGTGAAGTCACTGTGTGTTTGACTGCTAGGGTTCCACACTGTAAAGTCATTGTGTTTCTGCCTGCGTGGGTTCCACACTGTGAAGTCATTGTGTTTCTGCCTGCTTGGGTTCCACACTGTGAAGTCATTGTGTTTCTGCCTGCTAGGGCTCCACACTGTGAAGTCATTGTGTTTCTGCCTGCTTGGGTTCCACACTGTGAAGTCATTGTGTTTCTGCCTGCTAGGGCTCCACACTGTGAAGTCATTGTGTTTCTGCCTGCTAGGGCTCCACACTGTGAAGTCACTGTGTTTCTGCCTGCTTGGGTTCCATACTGTGATGTCATTGTGTTTCTGCCTGCTAGGGCTCCACACTGTGAAGTCATTGTGTTTCTGCCTGCTTGGGTTCCACACTGTGAAGTCCCAGTGTTTCTGCCTGCTTGGGGTCCATGCTTGGGTGCCATGCTCTGGCGTCACACTCAAAGCGGGCCTGAACCAGCGCTTGGTGGGCCTGTCCGATGACTTGTCGTTGCTTTTGCTTTCAGGAGTCTTCGGACAAAGCTCAGGGCGTTGCTGGCTCTCTTTGAATTGCATGCTGATCCAACCAACTTGTTCACTGCACTCACCCTGTGGAGATCTTGATTGTGGAGCGTGTCCTTGGTGGTGGAGGTGGTGGACGTCCTCCTAGGGACATGCGTATGACGCTTCGTTTGTCCGGATGGAACTGGTTCCAATGGGGTTCTCTTCGTTTCCGTCTCTGAGCGTCGGTTCCTACGAAGGTGCAGGGGTGATGATGGGAAAGATACTTTGAGGGGGACTGGGGATTTCTGAGGAGGAGAGGTGAGGGGAGAAGTGAGTACCGAGGAGGGGAAGGTAAGATAAGGTAAATATTTAGATAAGGTATTAATCCCAAGACATTCTCTTGTCAATCTTTAAAAGATATATCGTATTTACATTTCGATGGAGTCCATGCAGTTTTAATCGACAAGAGAAAGCCAACTGATATATCGACTATGCTTGGATAGCAGATTCCACAAAAACGGCAAGTTTTGGAGCAGGTCTACAAAACGTTGTTCCATCCGGAAATCTAAAGTTACCATGACTTTGAACGTTTTTTGTTTAAACACACAGTAAAAAACAATAAAGGATAAGGAGTCAAATCGGAGACCACCTCATTTCGACACACATACCAGCTCTCCGTTGTTCCCACGAAGATATCTCTCTCTCTCTCTCTCTCCTCTCTCTCTCTCTCTCTCTCTCTCTCTCTCTCTCTCTCTCTTCTCTCTCTGAATGGTTAGAAAAAACTACCAACACCTGAAGTAATAACAAGATATATTTCGCTTTATTTCAAGCTTCATCGGCTGCTACCATGGACCGAACTGCAAGAAAGCAACACCGAACTTAAAACGTAAACAACTGAATTAAAATCACACAGTAGGCCTATTTAAAATGCACAGGTTTTTTTTTCAATAAAGTTCAGTAGCTGAACATGATCGACACACACAACCACGCACCGTAGGCCCGTGAATCACCGCGATAAAAGAATAGAACTAAAAGAGAGGAGGGAGGAACTGGGCGTGGAAAGGGTGGGGAGAGGGAGGGGGAAGAAAGGGGTGTAAAAGGGAAAGCCTCAAACTTAACCTAGTAAAATTCAACTGTACATATTCACACATACATGTACAACACACACACACACACACACACACACACACACACGCACACACACACACACTCTCAAACCTAACCCGGCAAAACATGCATGTAAGCATTAAAACACACACCACACCCACACCCACACACCATGTTTTACCAAGGAAAATCTGACTGTAAGACTTGAAACAGATACACACCCAAACACGTACACGCTCACACACATACACACACACATACACACACACACACACACACACACACACAACACACACACACGCGCGCACACACACACACACACACATACACACTTGCTCACACACACCAGGGCTAATCTCACACCAGGGCTAATCCCAGACATTCAGTCCAGCCGGGTACATAGTTTTTAGTTTGTACCTCCAGAATCTTTCCCTTGCTTGCGCACTGTATGGGCTGCTGGTCCTGTCGCTCCGATCTGCTCAATAACGGTTACCCTCAGGTCGTCCAGATGGTGGTCTGTGCTCTGGAAGTGACGGCCGACCAGCGTTTCCCTTTTGTCCCCCTCCCTGGTTGTCGCTTGTCCTTGGGGTCCCATGCACTGGGCCTTGATGTCTGAACGGTGACTGTGGAAGCGTTTCTTGACTGCCTGGCCTGTCTCACCCACGTACTGGACATCTCTGCAGCGCGCGCAATCCACCAGGTAGATTACATTCTTGCTGTTGCAACCTACGTTCGTCCTGATGGTGAATTTGCTTGCGGTTCTGACGCTGCTGAAGGTGCGGGTTTCTTCCAGATGTCGCTCGCAGAGTATGCACCTTTTCGCTGAGCATCTGTAACACCCTGGCCTACTCTGGGCTTTGGGTGTAGGAGGCAAGAGGCATCAGGAGTCTTCTTAAGCTGATGCTCTTCCTTTCTCCAACAATGGGGGGAAGTGGCATGGCTCGCTTCATCCGTCGGCTCTGGTGCAATGCAGGCATCAGCTCTCTCAGCCATCTAGCTATAGGAGGGTGGGTGGGGTTGTGGGTAATGATAAAAGGGACTCTGTCGGCTCTCCTTTGCTGGCAGGTGTATTCGAGTGTCTGCTTGCGGGGAATGGTCGACACCTTGGTGATAGCTGCCTGGAGAAGTCTCCGTGGGTACCCCCGTCTTAGGAGCTTAGCTTCTAGTTCTTTGCTTCTAGTCTGGAAGAGGTCATCTTCGGAGCAGATCCTTCTTAGTCGTAGGCACTGGCCATACGGGATACCTCGGACACAGTGCCGGGGGTGGCTGGAATGGAAAGGGAGATACATGTTCACATCAGTGGACTTTGTATGGACGTCAGTGACAATGCGGCCGTCCACTAGGCTGATGCTGACATCCAAGTAGGGCACGCTGGTACGGCCATAGTTGCAGGTGAATTTGATGGTTTGGTGTTGTTCGTTCAACCACTCGACGAACTGCAGAAGACTCTCTTCTCCATGCATCCACAACAGAAGGATGTCGTCTATGAAGCGGCGCCAGTGTTGAGGATCGATGGTGTAGGGGGATGTGGATAACAGACGTTGCTCTAACCAGCCCATGAATATGTTAGCAATGGCTGAGCCATCGGTGTGCCCATGGCTGTGCCCTGTATCTGCTTGAAGAGTTCACCATCAAACTCAAAGACATTGCTGTCAAGAACATGGTTGACCACCTGGAGAAGTGTGGAGATGGAGGGGATGGAGTCGGAGAGGTGTGTCTGGTTTTGCAGCATTTTACGCAGTGATACTGTCACCTCCTCATGAGGATATTAGGGTAAAGGGCCACTACGTCAATAGTGGCGATCAGTACCCTGTCTCCAAAGGGCTGTAGAGTGGTTTTCCCAGTCCTCCAGGATTGCAGAACGTGGGTGGTGTCCTTCAGGTAAGAGGGTAGGCTGTGCACGACAGGTTGAAGCCAGTGGTCCACCAGTTTGGAGAGACGTTCTGTGGGGCCGTTGACGCCGGAAACTATAGGTCGGCCTGGCGGGTTTTGTTTGTCCTTATGGATCTTGGGTAGATGATAAAACGAATGTGTTCTCACGCTGGCTTTCTCTCTCTCTCTCTCTCTCTCTTCTCTCTCTCTCTCTCTCTCTCTCTCGTTATATAATGGATTATTTTTCTAAACTGCTATGTATTCATTGTTGTATGAGTTGATGTGCGTTCTATGCAATGTTTTCTTTCATGTTTTTTTAGATACCTTTCCCTTGTTTGAGGCTGGATGAAAAAAAAAACTCAGCGTGTTTATTCCTCTCCCTCAATAAACAACATTCCTTTCGTTAGTTTGTTCTCTCTCTCTCTCTCCTCTCTCTCTCTCTCTTCTCTCTCTCCCCTCTCTCTCTCTCTCTCTCCTCTCTCCTCCCTCCCCTCCCTCCTTCTCTCGCACACACAAACACACACACACACATGATGCATCATGCATCATGCACACACACACACACACACACACACACCCCACACACACACACACACACACACACACAGGTGTGCGAACATGCAGAGAGAGAGAGAGAGAGAGGGGGGGGGGGGGGAGGAGCGATGGAGGAAGGGAGAGAGATTCAGATGATTTATTCATTTAGGGCCTTAGCCTCATATGAAAAGGGCGATAACAATATTACTGAAAAAAATATTATAAAGGGCAGCAATATCACGAGTCCTTTACGATTACAACATGCAAACAGTCATAAAAGCAATGTTTCTCTTAACTGGAAAGCTTTACGCATACAACGAACTAAACTACGAAAACACTCTTTTTCTGATGACATCAGCAAGCAAAAACAAAACATACATGGTTGATTATAGAATTTCGTGGGTATGAGCTGCAAACGGAGATCACTTAAAGCAGGGCACTGCAAAAACAAAATGAACCTCATCTTCGACTGTTTTTTTAAAAAACGGAACAGTGCAATTCAGTATAACCTACGTTTTTGTAGCGATGTGCGCGTACCTTCATTTCAGAAACTCCAAATCTACATCTAGTGAAGTAAATCGTAGATGCTTGTCATATTAAACAAAAGGTAATTTTTTAACTAAATGTGAGGAACTGTAAACTTTGTACACATCAAATCTGTTACTTGACTGAATATAACTCCCCCATGTTTGCCATCTACTTTCGATCAATGTGTGTCGAATTGTGTTTGGATAAACTTACTATCTCTCCTACTCCTTGGTAATATCCATGCATACCCTAATCCCAGCTCACACAAACAAATACGTTCATTTGAAACCCAGTTACTTTTGCCCCTTGAGTCGAGATCCAATAGCATATCATACGCTTTTCGGGGTAATCTATCGTTATTCATGTTTAATCACTTTAACCATAACGGATACTTTTAACTGCGAATTTATTGAATATCTAATCGTTTCCACGTTAGACTACATTATTTGGCGCTGTTAGTTCTACACCCCAAAACTTTTTTTTTCTAAACCCAGTCAAATGAACCGATTCACAATGAACGGCAGCATTCTTTTCTAAACCCCATGGCTTCGAACCATACTGCACAATGGTTGTGTAATCTGTGCATCAAAGAGTTTGACCAACACTTCCCAAGGAGTTCGTATGTCATACAATTTCTTCATAACGCACAGTAACACATTCCTAGCTCTGCTAGAAAGGTCTCTACATGCAGCAACAAAACTCAGCCGAGGAGAGAAAATTATGCCGAGCTATTTGCGCGAAGCATGTCTTTGTTCCCCAGGTCTATATTCCCCAGGTCTATATTCCCCCAGGTCTATATTCCCCCAGGTCTATATTTCCCCAGCTCCATATTCCCCAGGTGCATGTCTATGTTCCCCCAGATTTATATTCCCCCAGGTGCATGTCTATGTTCCCCCAGATTTATATTCCCCCAGGTCTATATTCCCCAGGAGCATGTCTTTGTTCCCCCAGTCTATATTCCCCCAGGTCTATATTCCCCCAGGAGTATGTCTTTGTTCCACCAGGTCTATATTCCCCCAGCTCCATATTCCCCCAGGTGCATGTCTATGTTCCCCCAGGTCTATTTTCCCCCAGGAGCATGTCTATGTTCCCCAGGTCTTATTCCCCCAGGAGCATGTCTATGTTCCCCAGGTCTATATTCCCCCAGGTCTATATTCCCCCAGGAGCATGTCTATGTTCCCCACGTCTATATTCCCCAGGTCTATATTCCCCCAGGAGCATGTCTTTGTTCCCCAGGGTCTATATTCCCCCAGGTCTATATACCCCAGGTCTATATTCCCCCAGCTCCATATTTCCCCAGGTGCATGTCTATGTTCCCCCAGGTCTATATTCCCCAGGAGCATGTCTATATTCCCCAGGTCTATTTCCCCCAGTCTATATTCCCCAGGAGCATGACTATGTTCCCCCAGGTCTATTTCCCCCAGGTCTATATTCCCCAGAGCATGTCTATGTTCCCCCAGGTCTATTTTCCCCCAGGAGCAGTCTATGTTCCCCCAGGTCTATTTTCCCCCAGGTCTATATTCCCCCAGGAGCATGTCTATGTTCCCCCAGGTCTATATTCCCCCAGGAGCATGTCTATGTTCCCCCAGTCTATTTTCCCCCCGGTCTATATTCCCCCAGGAGCATGTCTTTGTTCCCCCAGTCTATTTTCCCCCAGGTCTATATTCCCCCAGGAGCATGTCTTTGTTCCCCCAGGTCTATATTCCCCCAGTCTATATTCCCCAGGAGCATGTCTTTGTTCCCCAGGTCTATATTCTCCCAGGTCTATATTCCCCCAGGAGCATGTCTTTGTTCCCCAGGTCTATATTCCCCCCGGTCTATATTCCCCCAGGTCTATATTCCCGCAGCTCCATATTCCCCAGGTGCATGTCTATGTTCCCCCAGGTCTATATTCCCCCAGGTCTATATTCCCCAGGAGCATGTCTATGTTCCCCCCGGTCTATATTCCCCAGGTCTATATTCCCCCAGGAGCATGTCCATGTTCCCCCAGGTCTATATCCCCCAGGCATGTCTATGTTCCCCAGGTCTATATTCCCCAGGTTTATATTCCCCCAGGTCTATATTCCCCCAGGAGCATGTGTTATGTTCCCCCAGGAGCATGTCTATGTTCCCCCAGATTTATATTCTCCCAGGTCTATATCCCCCCCCCCCCCCCCCCCCCCCAGGAGCATGTCTATGTTCCCCCAGGTCTATATTCCGCCAGGTTCATATTCCCCAGGTCTATATTCC
>JAFLJL010019214.1:20946-48744 GCA_018398815.1 Conus ventricosus
GATCCGAGACGACATGACAGGGCTATACTCTACGCTTCCTTTCATAATATATCCCGGCGTCAACCAGCCCGAGGATAGAGGCACCTGCAGTGTTGGTCAGGACATTTGAGCAACACTCTCAGATACACATCCATTAAGTGGATGAAACTCGACTGTGTGGTCCAGTCTTCCCAACTGAGTCCGCAGTAAACTTAACTCTGGGTAGGAGCTGGTCAGGGCAGAAAAACCCACATGACTGATGGGATTCGAACCCACGACCTCCCCAGCCAGGAGTCCGCGACGCTAGCCACTTCGCCACGGCGGCTGGGATATATATTGTCCCCTACATTTTATACTGTTTGTCATGAGTCGGCCGAATGTTCTCGAGCATTTAGGCAAATTAAGGGTAGTTTTGCTGTTGTTGAGAGCAAGTTCCTTGGGTTGTTCAAGTGTGCGAACTCAGGCATCACCAGAGGGGGATACCCCGAGTCGTATACTGAAGGAGGGAGAGTTACTGGGAAGTGTTTCACATGTCCGAGGGATAGTGACAAGGAGTTGCCGACCTGCCGGTCCTGGGTAGAGGAGTGTCCAGTCTGACCACTGGCTGGCTATTCACTGGGTTCTCCAGTGGGCCTGAAGGGAAGGCGATCGTGTCAGGTGACCGTCACGGGTAGGTGACCGTCAGCCCGCAGGCAGAGTACAGCGACCATTCAGTCGTCCTTGTTCTGGGGAATGAATGGAAGGCTTCGGCCTATTGAGTGGTTTGCACCTTGTTGTCTATAGAGGTAGTAACTACTTGAAGCATCAGTCCTGGCTGGTAGAGAAGTCCAGGCTGTTAGTGCAATGGTAGCTTCAGGAATCGAACATGAGCCTGAAGAGGAGGTTATGCATTAACCACTTGGTACCCGAGTCTTTGATGGCGCTAGCAGCTGGGTGTGTGTGTATGTGTAGGTGACTAGTGATTCCATTGGTGGAATAAAAATAACTTGGGGATTTATTGGTACAAATCGTGTGATGTGTGCGTGCCAGTGATTCCATTGGTTGAGCCAGTTAAACTCGGGTTATCTCTTGTTTGAGAATGAATATAAGGTGCTTGGGAAAACCAGGAAGTGTGTGACTCACTTAAGGGAAAGTGAACTCGCCCGTCTTGCTGAGGGCTCAAGAAAATACAGCGTGAAGCAGAGGTTAGCTGTCGCCTTGTTGTCTCCTGGGTGGGGACGTAAGACAGTGGAGGTTGCTGTAGCCTCGGAGCCGACGACGAGAAGAATTGTCTCCCGTATGGGGACGGTCGACAGCAAGACGTGTCAGCCTGTTGGAGCCTAGACAGGGAGCTGCCAGACAACGGTGGGGTGTTTGCAGCCAGAGAAGACCTGTGGGAGAGGCCGACAGGAGCCCTTTCAGTGGAGAGGGCGAAGTACGGTGGAGTCCGGGAGACTCGGTGTGAGGGTGCGACTCAAGCTACATTGCCAGTGTCCCCCAACTGGGATTTGGCCAATCGGGAGGACACAACGGTGTGGCAGCTTCAGCTCGTAGTCGCACAGTGGGATGAGAGAAACTGACGGTCAACCAAGGAATGCTGGCAAGTTATGGACATTTTATTTGCCCTTAAAGTTATAAGTGTGCAAACAGAATAGTGGAATATTGTCTTTCCTGGCTAAGTAAGAATAACTGAAGAACAGGGGATGCGATTTATGAAATTGTCTGTATGCTGTTTACATTGTTGTATGATACAGATAGTTGTGTTGTGTAGTGACGGGTGGGGGCTCGGAGTCAAGTTAAATAAAGTTGATTATTTTCTATGAAATGTTATTGGTTTCCCGTCACCTTTGTGCGGGCCCGATGTGAGTGACAGAGTGCGTGTGCCTATGCGAGAGTGCATTTTGGTTGTGGAAGGGTAAATACTTCTGTCTATAACCCCCTGCATCCCTGAATATAAAAATCATATTTTAATAACGAGGGGAGCGTCGGAGACCCGTCACAAATTGGGGCTCGTCCGGGGATGAACATAAATGAGCCATAAGTGATTTTTGTTTCTGGGTTTTGTTCAGTTGCAAAGGGATTTGAAATTTGTCGCAATTTGGAAACCTAGATATTTTTGTCTTACCGGGAAAGACGTTAGTCAGGTTTTGATTGTTTTGATCTTTTTTCATGACTGGGCCTGTTGTTTGAACTTGCTTGATTTGGTTGCTGTTGAGGTTGATTGTGTGTAGCACAACTATTTGATCGCTTATTTACAAGTGATCGTGTGGATATCTCGCTTGTTACTGTGGTTGTATTAACTACCCTGATCGAGGGTTAGATAGCTTCAGAATGTCGACTGAAGAGGGTGCTGAGACAATGGGTCCGCTGAAAAAGATGGACCTCATAGAAAAAGGGAAAAGCTTTAGGACAAAAGGGTCCGGAACTGAAGGCATATGTAGAATGAGAACTGGCCCCGTGTAATCGAGGCCCAGAAAATAAAAAGGGGAAAAGCAAGAGAAGAAAGAGAACGGGAAAAAGAGGAGAAGAAAGAGAACGGGAAAAAGAGGAGAGAGAAAGAGAACGGGAAAAGGAGGAGAGAAAAAAGAGAACGGGAAAAAGAGGAGAGAGAAAGAGAACGGGAAAAAAGGGGAGAGAAAAAGGGGAACGGGAAAAAGAGGAGAGAGAAGGGGAAAAAGAGGAGAGAGAAGAGAACGGGAAAAAGAGGAGAGAGAAAGAGAACGGGAAAAGGAGGAGAGAGAACGGAAAGAGAGGAAGAGAAAGAGAACGGAAAGAGAGAGAGAAAGGGATAAGGAGGAAAGAGAGGAGAGAGAAAGAAAACGGGAAAGAGAAGAGAGAGAAAGAGAGAAGATAAGGCAGTTTGAGTTAGAAAAATTAAAATTGAGAAAGAACGGGACGGGGACGCAAAACCCTCAAGTGAACTTTGCACCACATGTCATTCCTTAAACAATATGCCAAGGTTCGATGATAATCCGGACCATTTAGGGGATTTCTTTTGGGCAATTTGAAAGGATTGCCAAGATCAGGGCTTACCGAAGAACGGTGGGCCACAAATTTGTCTGCGCTCCCGGGAAAACCCAAAGCTGGGGATGCTTTTTTCTGCTTACCACCCGGAAAACAGACAGATTATGAGTCGGTGCGCGATGCTTTGTTTCAGGGGTACTAGGTAACCGCCGATAGATATAGGAAATTGTTCAGAGAAACCGTTCGTAAATCAGGTGAGACGCACGTACAGTTCCTTTATCGGCTTAGGGCTCTCTTTGAAAAATGGATAAGGTTAGGAAACATCGAACAAACTTTTGAGTCTTTGAGGGGGAGATCGTTAAGGAGCAAATTCTCTCCACTTGTCGAAGGATCTCACAGAAATTTCTTGGCAAAAGAGAATTAGGATTTTTGAGGAGCTAGTGAAAGTTGCAGACAGGTATGAATCTGCCCATGATCAGCGTAATGGGATGAAGGGACGAACCAGTCGACCCGTAATGCCCAGACCACACAGCCCAGGGAGTGATTCGCCGACTCCCTACAAACGGGAAAGGCGAGACCGCAGTTAGAAACGGATTCTAAGTCCCGTGGCAACAGTGGGACTCAAGAGAATGTTAGAGTGAAACGCACATGTTTTAAGTGTGGGAGAGAGGGTCATATTGCCAAGGAATGTAGCGGACTGCGAATACATTCCGTTGTTGCCGTTTATACAATTCAACAGAAGGCAGAGTACCATCACCAACCTACTAGGGCAGTCGTAAACGGGAAGCCGGTGACCTGCTTATTAGATACAGGACTGACTCTAGCGGCAATGGTAGAGCCCGGTTTGTGAGAGAGACAGACTATACCGGGAAACCACCTGCGTGCGATATGCAGATGGAAGAATTATTCGGCTACCTTTGGCCCGTGTCAAAATAGAGTCAGAGTTTTTCAGGAGTACTCTCACTGCAGCAGTGCAAAACAACTTCCCTATCCAGCTTTGTTTTGGGGGTAGGTATATTACCCCGAAGCCTAGCCAGGCTGCCAGCAAGTGGGAAAGCAAGGGCAGTGAAGGGTAGGAAAGTAAACAGAACGCAGGTGGAAATGCACAGGCGCCGCTAAACAGTGGAGCTAGTGTAGGCCATGAAGGTGGGCCCTGGTGGTGGTGCAGTGGACCATGAAATAGGTCGAGTAGCGGTGCAGTAGGCCATGGAGGTGGCCGTAGTGGGGGTGCCGTGGGCCATGGTGGCCGTAGTGGTGGTTCAAAAAGTTGTTGGCGTTGCCGTGGTAGTCAGAAATGTAGGAGCCACGGTGGCGGACCTCAGGGTCGGGGCCAACCAGGACCACAGAGTAACTGGAACCACACTGGCTGGAATCTTGGAGGCTGTAATAACGCATGGCAAGAAGGTCAAGGAGACCTGCTATCGTTAGGAAATGCCAAGAATAGTCAGCTCACCTGAGCAGACGAGCCAGTGTCGGAAAAAAGGAGAAGGAAATAAGGTCCAGAAATCAGTGGGCATAGGCACTGAGCGGGGTTCGAACCAAGGAATTTCCTCAGAGAGAAGGAAAATCGTTCGGATAAGATGAGTGCGGGATCATCTCATAACATTTTGAAAAGGGGAATGATCGTCGTCGCAGTGAAAAGGGTGCGACAGCCCAGTTCACGTGATCTTCGAACAACAGACCCTGAGGCAATGAAAGCAAAGGGGACTGAATGCCAGGAGATTTTGCCGAACCGGCTAGAAGAGGATCGCGCAGAATTTTTACGCGCTCCTTTAAGGACTAAAATGTGTGAAAGGTGGGGCTGACTCTCTTGTAAAGCCTGGAATGCGTAAACTACTGCCCCAGGTACTATTTGGGGAGCCACAAACGGCGGTCAGATTGAGAGGGGCAGGAGTAGGTCAAGGGTTGGAGTAATGCCTCCAGGGTGTTGCGTTGAGTGGAACAACAGAAGTAGAACAATGGTAGGAGCAATGCCTACGGGCTGCTGTGGTTGTGGTGGTGGTGTGAGCAGTCATCTGTTACGGACAGCTACTGTGAAAAAAATGTAGCTGGCTGGTTTGTGTTATTTTGATTGGCGTGCCCATCGTGGGGTGGGTTGAGCCTATGTTCATGTGTTATTTTTTCATTTTTGATATAGTTTACCTGTATGCGTTGTTTTTGTTCATTGCCCATTATGGAAATGAAGTGTTAGGATTTTGAAGAATTCTTTCCCTATGTTTGTTTTGAGTTTCCTTTTTGAGATTTCTTCCAAATCCTAACAACTTCATTTCCCAAAGAACACAAACTGTCCAAAAAATTTAACAAAACACTGTCAAACTAAACGTACTCATGTATGCCCACCTCAAAAACCAATTGACGCATCCAACAAAAATGAAAATCAACACAGCAAAGAAGGGTGAAGAAAGGAAATCTTGCAATTGCACCAGAAAGGAGCAGTGCCCACTAAACAATAAATGTCTTCACAACAACATTGTATACCAGGCTACTGTGACATCAGAAAATGAAAAAGAAACATACATAGGGATCACTGAAAACCACTTCAAAACCAGATATGCAAACCACAAACAGTCATTTAATAAAGAAAAATATAAAAACCAAACAGAACTGAGCAAATATATCTGGAAACTTAAAGACGCAAAAACAAGCTACAATATATCCTGGAAAATCATAAAAAGAGCATCACCATACAGCAATGTTTCAAAAAGGTGCAACCTATGTTTAACTGAAAAATGGTTAATACTATGCAAACCACACTTAGCAACTTTAAATACCAAAACAGAAATAGTAAACAACTGCAGGCATAAATGGAAATCGTTGTTAGTGAATACACCCAAAGCAAAAACCTGAAAGTCCCAAAAAACACGTGCAGCCAACCCGCACGTGCAAACAACCGCAAACGGGAGCCCACACGCTATATAACATCGGCGGTGGGCAAACCAAAACCATCCTGATGACAGCGTAACACGCTCGAAACAAATTTGTAGATCACTTCTTTTAAAACCTTATTTTAACATATATATATATAATAAACTAATAAATTCCAAGGATAATACTGAGCACCATTTCAGCAACTTACAGAGCAGCTTAGTGTTGCAATGACTGCAAGAAATATTGAATTGTAAACAAAGCTTGCGCTTATGTCTTAGATTGAAGAAATAGGGGGAAGATAAGCATTCATATCTGCAGTGGTAGATAATTCTGCCTAACAGTGGGTGAATGGGAAATAATAAATGCTTCTCAAAATGAGCCTTCCACAAGCTTATAGTCTCCAAGGGGGAGACAATCTCCAGTGAGGAGAAAAACTCACTAAGATATAACTCCTGGTCAGATACCGGTATTTCGAAACCTGATTGTTTCTCCTCAGTGACCGCGGAAAGTGGTAACTTGACTCCTCTGCCTTTTCGATTTTAAGAAGAATGCGATCCCAGAAAAAGGCTGGTGTGCAATACCGTAGAATATTTGTTGAGTTTTCAAAAAAACAACCAAAGGTGCCACTTAAGAAGCAAAAGAAAATCATTAAACAGCATTTTGTTGTGAAAAATATAAAATATAAAAAGATAACCTCTAAAGACACAAGTGCTGAGGGCCAGTTCTTGGAATGAATCCGCAAGGGACTAAATTACATTCCGCCTTTCTTTCCTATTCGATCCCCCCCCCCCCCCCCCCCGCCTCCTTCGTTCTTGACCCCCACCCCCACCACTTTTCTTTCTGATTGTTTAAAATCTTTATTGTTTTTTTTTTCTCTTCATCCTTCATCGTTTCTTTGATTGTTTTTTTTTTTTATTTTTTTTTATTTTTTACCTTCATCAGATGTAGCTCACCGACAGGTGATAGATAAAAGGAATGGCATGTTTGGTGGGATGGGTGCTGACAATCTCTGATCCTCCCTACCCTACACTCTCGCCACCTGTGATATCAGTCAGAGCTGCCGTGTCTTCCTCGTGGTGTGCAGATTATATTCCCGGCCGGGGGTGGTTGGGCTTCGGTTTCGCCAGGATTTTCGCTGATGGTAGTAGTAGAGTGCTCGGCGTGCGTGACAAACAAGTTATTTCTCCTTTTTTTCGTTTGTTTGTTTGTTTTTTCTTTTCGTTCTGTCTGTCTTATCCTTTCCTTTACGACTTTATTTTGCCCTTTTCTTTTCCCCTATTTTTTTTTTTCTTTTGTTCCCAACCTTCTATAGCTTCTTCCCTTTTGTTTGTTTGTATATTACTCTTGGCCTATGGGACTGCTGTTTTCTTTGTAGCCTGTTTTCAGCCTTGTTTTTCTTTCTTTCTTTCTTTCTTTTTCGCCCGCTCTTTATTCATTATCTCTGTCTGTCTGTCTGTCTGTCTGTCTGTCTGTCTGTCTGTCTGTCTCTCTCTCTCTCTCTCTCTCTGTCTCTGTCTCTCATTCTCTCTGGTTTGTTCTTTCTGTTGGTCTTCGTTAGTATTGGTCTGTAAAAACCTTATTTCCACCCCACCCCACCCAACAAAAAAAAAAAAAAAAAAAAAAAAAAAAAACCCAACCAACCAAACAGTAAGAGCGGACCAGTAGTAGCGAAGACTCCTTTGCTGATCTGCGCCTATCGCAGACAACGTTTGTTTTGCTACCTGTCTGTCTGTCTACCTGTCTGTCTGCCTCCCTCCCTCTCCCTCTGCCCTGACTCTGTGTGTGTGTGTGTGTGTGTGTGTGTGTGTGTGTGTGTGTGTGTGTCTGTATATGTGTGTGTGTGTGCGTGCGCGCGCGCACGCGCGCGTGTGTGTGTACGTCTGTCTGTCACGTCTGTCTCTGTCTCTGTCTCTCTCTCTCTCTCTCTCTCTGATGCTCAGACACAGCCAATGAAACAGTATTGTTCTGAAATATGGGGGATGGAAAAAGCTGCACAGTACTGTGAAAAGGATCACTTGTTTGCCCTTAAGAAATATTTGTCTGTTGATATGCAAACACCAAATGATCTTGTGTATAATGAATTAGGCAGATTCCAATAACTATTAACTCTACCGTTCGATGTCAAATTTTGTACAAATGGATGGACATAGGCTACCAAAGAAAGCGTATTTAATAATGCTGTTATATTTAGATCAGAGAGGCAAAAAGGACTGGCTGACAAATGTAAGATTATGCCTGTTTCAGTATGGCTTTGGATATGTATGGCTGAACCAAAGTGTCGGAGCTGAATATTTTAGTTTGTTTAAGCAGCGACTTATTGATTGTAGATGGCAAAACTGGCAAGATCATGTGGGCAACAGTGAGCGTTATTCAATGTATAGAATGTTTTGTGATTATGGCATGCACTGTATTCCAAAATACTTACAGTTAGAGAGGCACGTGAAACATATAATGTCATTGTTTCGTTCTGGTGTGTCAGGCCTTGCTGTTCATTACTATAGATACAGGAATTCTACACCGTTCTGTAAGAATATCGAAGAAAACGAAGTTCATTTTGTTTTAGGTTGTCCATTTTACGATAAGTTAAGAAAATATTTGATCGCTCCAAAATATCACAGAATAGCCAGTGCTTTCCTTCTTAATCTATTGTTATCCTCTGTTAATGCAAAAAAACTGTGGAAAAACCTCTGCATTTACTTGTAGATAGCTTTTAAAGGAAAGAGATTGCAATTCCCTAAACTGATTTATGATTAAGAGTGTAGATGATGAGATGCATAGTTAGTCTTTTATGTTTTCTGTCTTTCTGCCGACATGTAAAACTTTTTGTTGCTTTTCTGTGTACACACACCCCTTCTAAGAGGGCGTGGCGCTACTGGAATAAAATATTATGTCGTGTCGTGTCGTGTCGTGTCGTCTCTCTCTCTCTCTCTCTCTCTCTCTCTCTCGAATGAGTTTAAGCTCTTTGAAACTGGCAACACCATTCTTTGAGGAGCAGGGGCCCATTATTAGTTAAAATTCCCAGTTTTTTTTCGGCAAAGCGCAAATTAAAAATATACAATTATTACCATCATCTTGTGAGTCTTCGGTGAATCGAATGGGACAAATTTTGTCTCTGAGTGACTTCAAGTTTTCTCCATTTATCCTGTATTTTATTTTTCTCCATTGCTGGCTGCTGTGGTGGCGTGAGGCAAAGGTGTTTACCTGAGTTGCACGCGCTCACGTGTCGGCGGTCGTCACTGCCTGCATTCCAACTGAGCGGTGGCACACAGCTACCACTACCATGTCGTCCCCGTCCTCTGAATCTGAAGAAGTTGCTGTTACCGGTGTATCTGATCGGGAGGATACATCACCCTCGCCCCTCACTCTGACCGACATCCCGCGTATCCTCGGCCATCAGACACAGGCTATCAACGAAAAATTGTCGTCACAGCTTGGCGCTCTGCGTGCTGACATGAACTCTGTGTTGTCGTCGGTGCAAGCCATTGCCTGTGACATTGCAGACTTGAAGGACCGCACCACCAGTCTGGAGAAAACCTGTGAGCAGCTGGCTGGAAAACAGGAGGATTCGGCGGAGTTGTCGAAGATCTGCAAAAAGATCTGACGGACCTGAGGAAACGGTACGATGAAAAAACTGGATAGTTAGAAGCCTTTTCGCGTCGGGAAAACCCTTCGTTTTTTCGGCTTCTTTTGAAACCTGGTGAAACTTTTGAGTCATGTGCCAGCAAAGTGGTAGAAATCTCTGAAGGATACTGTGCCAGGAAAAACATGGTCGGTGGATGACATTGTGCGCGCCCCCAGAGTGGGTCAAAACCTAACTTTGCGTCAATGGCTGCCAACCGTACTCCCAAACCCCCAAACCCCGCCCAATGATTGTCAAATTTTTTCCGTTGGCAAGACAAGATGGACGTCTTGACAAAGGGGACGTAGGGTGTTTAAAACAAAAGGGAATTCCAGGTTGCAGGCGACTTGACAAGAGACAGTCGGAGCAGATCAGAAAGCATCGCGGAAAGGAAACATGCTTATTACAAGGGCAACAGGCTGGTGGTCGCGGGCCCTCTGCAGCAACGTTCCGGCAACGGCAGCGCTGACAGCACTCGCCGCCACAACGGAGCCTCCAGTCATCCAAGAGGGGGGTCAGTCGGAAAATCTTAACCTCGGAAGCAGGTCACCTGCCCGTGGCAACAGTGCGACCATAGTGGGCCGTCCTCGAGCCACCGTCACGCGTCACCCCGACCCCCAAAAAAGAAGGCGCCCACCCAGCTCCCCAACGATGCAGCTACAGCAAAAACCCAACCAGGCATGATGTGTCGGCCAAGCCCCAGGTTTGAATACAGTCCAAGTACTGTAAGCCCTTCACTGTCTTTCTTGTCCTGGAATATTGATGGTTTTGGAACATATCTTCCGACCCGGATTTTTTAAATTACGTTAATAACTTTGACTTTGTGTGTTTATTTGAAACTTTTCTCAACAGTTCGTTTTCCCCCCCAGATTGCTGGTCAGCTTTTTCATGTTTTTCCTCTCCTGCTGTGAAACTTTCTCGTCGAGGTAGGAGCAGTGGTGGTATTATCACTTTGATACGCAAAGAATATGAAAATTTTGTATCGCGTGTTGAGTTTCTTACGACCACGTCCTTGTTCTAAAATTAGATAAATCACTCCTTGGAACTGTCAGTGACGTTTTTCTTGTGGCTTGCTACGTACCCCAGAGAACAGCATTTACCAATTCTACCCCACTTGCTCTACCACCGAGTTTTTGGGCGAAAGTGGCCTAAAAGCCGCCTTTTCCTGTTCTCTGACAAGTAAGACTTCAATAACCAAAAAATAACGATTATCTACAAACAAACATACTGTGTAGGGTTATCCGTTTTTAATACTAATTTACTAAACTTTTCAGATTTTAGTTTTTGCTTAATCCTGTGTTTTTTTCTGGTCATTTTCAATAACATCATTTTCGCGCAAACATTCTTCAAATGAGTCTCTGTCTTTCATGTGAAATAACACTACAGTCTTTAACTGTTCTCTAAAGTCTTTTAAAACCGAGTTATATTTCTGGCATAAAATCCACACACTTATCCCATCATGTCTTCCGCTAAAAGCCAGCTTTGACAAAGTGTTTCTCTTTTTAACTATATCTTTTTCTGCCGAACAGTCATCTATAATAAAGAGTGTCTGCGTTCCTTCAAACACTTCATAAAAGCATTCTAAACACTCACTCAGTTTAGTGCTAGGATTAACTAAATATACGTCATTGTCTGTCCATATAAACCTTCTATTATGATATGCTTTGTTCCTTTTAAGTGTTGGACAGAAAATCACAATATGATCAAAATTATAGCGATAAACTGTTTGTAATAAGTCTAGGACAAATATTGTTTTTCCACAACCAGTCTGCCCACAAATCATTGAACAATGAGGGGATTTTATCATAAAGTTTAACTGCTCCATAGTTTTATACTAGAATTTAATCTAATCCAGTTATTGTTTTTATCATGCTCTCTGTCAAAACTTGTTCAGTATAATAAAATCCTATAAGGTCTAAATGTGTAAGATTAATCCAATTTAGTGCTGTAAGATTGTTTCTATTTAGACTAATATTGATTTTTTGTTTGTTGTTATGACCTTAATATCCTCACCATTGTGAAGAATGACGACAGTAACTTTAAGACTGTCAACGTCTAAGTTTTGCCAGCTAATTAGAATTCCTTTAAAAAGGACGTCACTAACGCCCACAACCCCATCCCTCTCCTTATCTTTTAAGACAGAAATTTCAAATATTATTGTGAACGTGTCTCCTAATTTCATTTGCGGAATGAACTGTAATTTTGTAGAAGCATCTTTAAAAACCGTTTCTCTTCTGTGGAGGATGTACTGTTTTTTCCCATACGGCGTTATTTCAATTTCTTTCCGACTATTGTCATCTGGCATAAGACTTACATGTAAAGGGCCAGAGTTGAATGCTTTTCTGAAAACTTTTTTGACGGCTAAAATATGTAAATGGGCTTATGAATTCAAATTTTATTTCCCATTCTAAATATGGTTCTAAGTGCCATTTGAGGTCAGGTTTTTCGAACTATTTAATATTCTACTGGCCAACATTATTTGCCTCTAGATTGCGCAGTTGTTCTAGTTTAGGAAACTTTTTGCTGTCACCAACCTCTTTGCGTTTATAATCACCCCTCTTTAGTGTACTCAAAACCATACAAAGCGCCTATCTCACCGTTCTGTTCAAAGTCCGCAACGTCTGCAAGGTCTTTTAATTCTAAAGTTATACACCTTACAGGCGCTAATGTAACTCCTGATTCTTCTGGCCCACGCGACATTTTTAGTACAGTTTATTATTTTATTTCCAAAACAATGTGCAGGTTATCACATTTTACGACTTTCCCATTTTTGTCTTTGATTTTTATATTAAATGATCCGACCCTCCCACAAACTAATCTTTTAAACTGTAAATTAGGGAATTGTATAATTTCATAATCGCAATATGCAGCTTTCCCTGACGGCAGAGCTCTTAGAACAGTAGAGGGCCTTCCATCATATAAGTTTTCATCAGTGCTTAGCTCATCCAAATGAACATAGAGTAATGAATGTAATGCAAGATCGAGCGGATTTTCTCCCTCATAAGTAGTTTTGTCTGGCGCAACTCTAAAACTATGAATGTCCCGATTGTCAGTTGCAAAGCCTAACATTTTAGCTAGCTCTCCATCAAAATAGTAACCTACTTCTTCTTTTTCAGGTTTGAATGTCAACATTGTTGTCAAATTTGCATTGTTAAGTTTGAGAGCAATGTCGAAGTTACTCATTGCTTCTTTTAGCGAGCAAAACCCGTAATAACCATCAGGTATGGTTAACTGGCTAACTAATTGGCCACTATTATTAATTTTTTTAATCTTATTATTCTCCTTGGCTTTGCTTATATTAAACCATACGACTTTGTAGAATATTTCATGGAGCGCGACCGTTCTGGTTCCGCATTCGTTATTAATAGCATGTTCTAAAAACGAAGGGCGGTCTTGAGTTGTTATTGTTACAAACATTTTTTAAAACAAATTAAAAATGAGTGCATTCAAATATACTGATGCAAAATATTCTGTTGGGCCGCACTACAATCTTAAAAATATAGCAACTGACACCCTCGACATTTCTGTGACTCAGTCTGATGCCTTTCATAAAAAGGTGAGTACTCCATTAAGCAGATATCTTAACCCCCCTGTTAAAAAAGACTACATCGCAAAAGTGTGGTTCAGTCATCCGATGCAGTTTTATCAGAACCAGTTAAACTTTGCTGTGTTTTGTGCATCAACTGGGTGTGGAGTGTCGTATGCTGATCATTTAAATCATCCTGATCCTTTGGTGAGGTCAGTGTATAGATTTCATTTTTATTACACCTTCAGACGTATTTTGACTGAACTGCAAGCACCATTACCAAATGACAAACCGTTTAATCCATTCAGCAACAGAATAGACATGAAGCTTTTGAAAGAATCTGTAACGAATTCAATATTAACATCAAGACAGACTTTAGACAAAAGTCTGATCTTAATCATGGCTTAGGCACCCCTTATTATTGGGGCGTGCACAGAAAGTATAAGTATGACTGGAATCCTCCTTACACATCTTTCTCTTCAGGCACAACTGTTCACCTCGGGTCCATAGAGCAAGAGCATAAAACAGCATGGACAACATTTATCTTAGACACTTCTAAGGGCCTAACTAGAGCGGGAATAGAACGAATAAACGACTCTATTCGTACTTACGTTTGGTGTTTGCTAGGTTCACAAGCACAGGCAAGATCGAGCATAACTGATCCTTCTACTGGCTTTGATGCACAAAAACAATACTTAGCAAATTAGAGGATGCCATTAATTCTACAGTTGATTTGCCTTTAAGTATTAAAAGGTACCAAAATGTTTTACAATACGCAAGATCGAAAGTAGACTTTGCTGTTGGCACTGGTTTATACATGCTACCTTCTGGCCTTAGGCTCCAGATAGGAACAATAATAAACTATAATAATGAAATTCTTATAGCAGGCAATGAACAGAAGGTTGGGAAAAACGACATAAATTCTGAGCCAGTAATATTGCAAGCAGTAAAAGAACGCCCAAGATTAAGTTATCCAATCCCCGAAGTCCAAACCCCAAAAGTCATTGAAGACTCAGCAAAGCTCGCGGACTCTGTTCGCGATGACCATGAATATGAAAAGACAGCGCTTGTTCTTGGATTAACAGGCCTAGATTACTTGGTCTTTATCTTACTAAAATTAACCCAACTATTAAGAGAACTAATGTCCATAAGTGCTCGGCCATAAAGCCAACTACTTTGCTTGCAGTAGACAAAAGCCAGCTAACAATCATCATCATCATCATCATTCTCTTGCCCATGATGGGCGTAGAGGAGAGATGAGAGACACTCTCGAAGCCAGGCACCGCCATCCGGCCCTGTCCTCTGCCTGTCGCATCAGCGTAGGGCCATCCATCCTGGTCCATTCTTTGATGTTGTCCATCCAGCATTTGGCTTGTCGTCCCCTTCGTCTGCCGCCTTCCAGCGTGCCCTGGATGACTGTTTTGGGCAGTGAATTGTGGCGTATGACATGCCCGAACCACGACAGCTTCCTCTTCTTGACTGTTGCCAAGAGGGGTTCTTGGGGGCCTGCAAGTATGTTATTTGGCTCCTCACAAGGTCGTTTGTCTTCCGGTCTTGCCAAGAGATCCCGAGCAAGCGCCTGAAGCATTTAGTTTCAAACGTCTGGATTCTCTTGGTGGTCTCTGCTGTCATGGTCCAGCTTTCGCAGCCATACAGCAGGATGGACAGCACCAGGGACTTGTACAGCTTCATCTTTGTAGGAAAGCTGATCTCCCTGCTCTTCCAGATCTTGTTTAGCTTTGCCATTGCTGCTGTTGCGATCGCTAGTCTGGTCTTGATTTCTGTTGTAGAGCGACCGTCTTTGGTGAGAGTGGCGCCAAGGTATTTGAAAGCGCCCACTTCTTCAAGCTGTTGTCCGTTCATGTAGATTTCAGCATGGGTGTTGGTTGTGCTGTTGACCGGGACTTTGCTTTTTTCTGTGCTCACTTCCAAATTCCATATGCACCTGCCCTTTCTTCCAGTCTCTTTGTCAGGGCTTGTAGTTCTTCGTTGCTGCCTCCCATCAGGTCGATGTCATCTGCGAACCTCAGATTATTGATGATTCTTCCTCCGATGGAGACAGTGGAGTGGAAGTCATGGAGGGTTTCACGCATGATATTTTCCAGGAAGAGATTGAACAGTACGGGAGATAGCAGGCAGCCTTGACGGACTCCAACTGTGGTCTTGAAGTAGTCCCCTATCTGGTTGTTGAGGAGGACTGCGCTGCTGGCGGTGTTATACAGCGCCTGGATGGTTTGGACGAGACCCTCCTCTATGCCAAACTTTCTGAGCACTTGCCACAGACCCTTGTGCCACACCCTGTCAAACGCTTCCTAAAGTCAATGAAGTTTTGGAACAGGTCTCTCTGATGTTGCAGATGTTTCTCCATCAGTTCCGGCCCCAAATGTGAAGCTCTGTTCTACTGTGCTTCGGCCTGCCTGAATCCAGCTTGTTTCTTCCGCAGGTGTTCCCTTCCGCCTCTTACTTCATTCGATTCAAGATGACTCTGAGCATATTTAACTGTTGTGGCTAATGAGACTTATTGTGTCTGTAGTTTCTGGCATGGCGTGATTTCAGCTGTTTTGGCAGGGATTGATGATGATTGAGTCCATCTGGGGCCACTGTTTGTGTGCGCCCAGGTGCTGCGGACAAATCGATGTTACTAGAGTGACCATTCCTTCCCCCTGTTTTGAGCTAACCATACCTCCTAATATACCCGTAAAGAGTCTATACTTTAACTGCTAATTTTTTTAATAAACTCGCAGATGGATCAAGCCCTGTTTTTACCATGATTTATCAGGGGGAGGCGATGGCGGCGGAGGTAATGAACTTTGACCACCGCCGCTGGTAAAGCCAGTACCAGTGTACTTATTGCAAATCCTAAGGCATTATAACGCTTGCTAATGTGACGGCGCCTTGCGCTTTAAACAGCGTTTTTATTCCGTTTTCTGCTAGCGTGTGTCTTCATATAAAATTTTTTCGGATAGTTTCTCTTATCTAATTCACATGATTCGTAAATTGTCTCGGTTAGTAGTTAGTCACTTCTTAGTCTTGCTGATCTTCTTGTTCAAGATCTTTTAGTCCTATGCGGTTATTTCTTTCTTAATATCAACCCTACGAGGCGGTCATCAGCCTCACGAGTTTTTTCCTTTTTCTCTTTTATATGCTCACTAGTTCACCTATTTTGCCTAATGTTTGTTAATTCGCCTTTGATGGTTTTTTAAAGTACGATCAAGCTAATAATTCTCGCATGGGTAGCGGTGAAGTCGTGTATAGTCTTTAACGCTGTTTTCTTCTGAAAAACTGGAATTCTGCCTTTCTATTACATTTATTAATTCCACCTGCTGATTGATTTAATTCTTAAGTTCCATGTTTTGCATTTGGTTATCTGTTGAGTTCTTTGCAGTGTGTTTTGAAGTTAGAAACTGCTCCCCTTAATTTGGCCTAACAAGGCCAAGGCGATTTTGATCTTTCACACTGAGTTCTATTTCTAATTGAACCCCGCTAAAACTTGATGGTCCTGTTTTTAGTTGTAAGCCGAACAAGTTGTCCCTTGGTCGCTCCTCACAAATAAAAAAGGTCATCGTTACTTCAAAATCATTAGGGTCTATAATCGGGAGGTTCTGGCCTAAACTTTGTATAATGATCTGACCTTACTTTCTGTTAATTTATACCGACTTGTTGGTAATGTACTCCGAATTCTGCTAATTCATCATGCAATGAGAGCCCTGAGCGATGCCGCTCCCAAGGGGAAACACTCATGTCCGTCTCCACGATCAAAAACATCATAACGTCTTCATTCTTCACTTCCTGCCATGTTTTTAAATAAGTAACTTTTTATTTTGCATCATAAAAATGGCGCAGCAAACATATGGCTCGATTCTAACCCGCATAGAAAACTGAAAGAGTCCTTGGCGTGAAAGGGAAATAAGCGGACTATTACTGTTACCAAATAATCAGCTACTAAGATGCAGAACCAATTCTTACGTCAAATTTCCAGACGCTAGAGCGGATGACGTGATTTGTGGGCCAGGCTCGGCGCGTCCTTACTTTCAAAATAGTAACTCGATTCAACAACAGACCCAAACAGGACAGTTGTACAGAAACTGGGGCGGGCAGATCGTTAAAAATTCTATAAAACTTGAGGGCAAGAAATATTTTCTTTACACAATGCAGACATATATTTAACCTATTCTGATCTATGGCTAACCGGGAATGAAAGGGAGATCTTGCGTTTCAAGTAATCGGCAATGAAGAAGCACTAAAACTTAGAATAGCGCTGCACCGCCTCAGGTGCTAAAAGCAGCAAAAAGGCTTAGCTGTAATTATCGTATGGAAATCGCTTTTCCATCCCTAAATTTGAGTTTGTTAAAAGCGCATGCGCCATACTTTCAAGGGGCATTAAAAGACAGATTGTCCATACAACCTTAAACAACTGTTTAATGAATACACACGTGTTATCAAATCAACAGACGCCGAAGCAAAGTACAGCATTTCTGACATCTCGATAAGTTGACGTTGTTAGCACTCTAATTTAGCAGGTGATTGGGCACCAAATATGAGACAGAAATAGTAATATAATACGAAAGAGTGATTCATCAAACAACATATCCTAGAAGCAGGGCAGACACTATAATGGAATTTTAGTTTTAGCGTCTCAGCAAGATCGCTTAAAGGTAACTTATTGCTGTGTGAGATGAAGAACCATTCAAAGAGGAAGTGAAAAGTTTTTTTAATCAAAAAGAAACCGGAAAGTACATTGTTCGATTGAGGCAGTCCTAACCAAATCCTATGCTAGCGGGCTTACACCTTATCCAGCATTTTGATGAAATAAGAAAACTGTTTTGGAGGCGGAAGGTGTAGAAATCCAGCAGTTGACCTGTGTCAAAGATTACATCTTCACAATGTTAGCTGATGATTATTTAACAACAAAATACGGTTTATGGATTGACCTAAGGACAACAGAGGATAATCAGATGCATGGAAGCGGGAGAACTGTGAGAGACGTAATAAACATTCAAATTGATAAAAGAAGAAGAAGCCGATAAACCGCTTAATGTACATTTGTTTTTAATATATGATGCGCAGCTGAATATTGAAAATAACAGATTAAAAGATATAGTATACTAAATTATTTTTTATTTAAAAAAGCATGTCTGTTCAGGTTTATCCAAATGTGCCTACAGCGCCGCCAAAAGAAGAGATAGTAGAAACCCCTAACATAAAAACCTTCAGATTAACCAACATTACACAAATGCAGCAAGTACTAGAGCAAGACCTTTCAAAATACAGCAAAACCAAACGAAGGTATTCTGCTGCCTTTAATGCTGTTACATATGTTAATACTGGAGCATCAACTATAAGTGCTCTATCAGCAGGAACGAGTGTTGGTCTCTTAGCAACGGGCATAGGCGCACCCGCAGCTTTACCTCTAGGAGGTTTGTCTTTAGCTCTCGGCCTGTGTTCATTAGCTGTAGGTGCTGCAGCAAAAAATTAAAAACTAAACTCCAAAAGCACACAGCTATGGTTCAACTAATAACGGCTAAACTTAGTTCGTTAAACTGACAATAAATAAAGCACTTGTTGACTCAAACATCACGGATGAAGAATTTAATCGTTTACAGGCCGATTTTGAGACTACAAAAGACAAAAGTTTGAGTCTCTAAGAAAGCGAGACAACTTTTTCTCAACCCAGCCAGACGGCCTACAGATAAAAAAGAATGCTTAAAAAAAAGTAAAACGAGACATTAATCTGTTCTAACAGCACCAGTACACAACAACCGAAGGGTGTTTTATACTTTAGTTTTAAGATTCCAAGCACAAAAAGAAACCGTTGATATTGATTTGATTAAGCCGTTGAAATTTTTTTTAATTTAAATAAATATGTTGGCTTCGAAAAGAGCGAGGACAGCAAGCTAAGATATAGAGAGACAAGAACGAATGTTTTTGAAGGAATGCTTATGAGAGAGAGCCGTTTAACAAGGAGCGCTGAATGAAATTTGATTTAGAAGTCATTACCCAACAAACGTACAGGCAAGCGTTGGTACATGCAATTTTCCTCAAGTTCCAAGTAAACTAACATAGACCCACCGGTTAAAGTAATGTTTAGCTGTTTTAACAATCGACTAAGTAACATAAATGAAGAAAATCTAGAAGTCTGTGGTCTCGACTAAACAACGAGACATTCTTTCCATCTAATGACATAACACCCGGTTTGGCAACGAACTGCTTGCAACAGTTAGGACGCTTGCCGCTGAAGAAGCTTAAAAATGATAGCTCTGGTTGGTCAGAGGGCGAAAGTCTATAGAGATTAGATATAAAACAGCTAAGTAGCACCGATTGTAGGCAAGGCTTTACATTCCGCTAAAACCCAGCCTCGGGAGTTGGTTTTAAAGAGAGCATTTTAAACATATAAAAATCAGACGACAAATGGTTTCATGTGGGTGCGTTCTTGCAGGCTGCATCATGTCCGCAGAACACGCAAGAGAGATAGACTAACTAGCGCGGCAATACCGCCAAAGATCTTAACTTCAATGGAATATCCTTTCCTGTTAGAGTAGACCAAATAGATCAGTTGAAGAACAAAACTACCCAATACCTGTTAATGTATACACATGGGATGAGGAAACAAATTTGAGTGCCAATTAAAGAAGTCCAAGAACAGTCCAACAATAGGCAACAGCCCAAAAGACATGTGGACCTTAACTCCTAATGGTTTTTCGCCAGCCAGGCTGCCCCCATTACAGCATTGATAGGCCACACTGAGCAATATTAGCGCCATACTTCAAAGCAAGAAACATAAACAGAGAATTCTGTAGAAAATGTTTAACAAGAATACCAACCGCTCAAGAAGCCGCGCTTGAACATATAAAACAATGTAAAAAGTTCTGTAGACTGTAGGGACAGAATCTAACTACGGCCCCCGCCAGGATCTAAATTTAGTTTTTAAGAACTGAAACGGCTGCAAAATTCACCAAACGTAGTTTTACGCAGACTCGAGTCGCTTATGTTCCTTATGGAAAGGGCCAGCGCACAAAAACTTCGAAAAACAGTCCTAATGAGTAATCATCAGATTTGTTCATATTGCTTTCATTATTGTTAGTCGGATGGCTTTATTCAGAGCCAGAATTATATAGAGGGCCAGATGATGCTGCAGAAAACATCTACGAACGCCTGCAGAAAGTGGTAATGACTGTCAATAATCTAAACGTATCTGAAAATCATAATGACGCTGAAGACCAACAACAGTATACTCAGCACGCATTGTGGATTTGCGGTTTTAGAAGCTAACGCCCAAGGAGTGTAAACCCCACATAAAGAGACCATGATCACATTAGTGAAGTTTAGAGGTGCAGCGCAACAGTAAATGCATCTTCAACTAAAGTTTGATTCCAAAGACATGGAAGCCTGCCTGTAATTCCCTTTCATTAACATGCGAAGGTTACGACTCTCACCTTATAATGAAAGCAGTAACGGATGCCTTTAGGTTGGCAATGCATCGCACAGACATCAAAAAGTACAAATGTGTTTTACTTTAAATAACAATGTCTTTTTATACTCTATGCAGCCACATGAAGGATCATTAAGGCACTAGCATTCATTAAAGTTCCTGCCCAATAACTTAAGAAATATTTTGACTCAACTCTTGTGTAGAAAGGGTGTTGTCACCTTATGAATACATGTATACAGTTGGGAAAAGTTTTGTACGAAGATACACTTCCACCTAAAGGCGCGTTCTTTCTAGTCTTAGAGGAAAGGACATCAGTGATTCCGATTACCAGCATGCTCAATATGCTTGGCAAAATTTAGATTGTAAACGATGGGAGACATCAGACTCCTATTTAATGGCAGAAGTAATGTTTGTTGGCGACCGTCTTTGAAAATTATAGAAAGACCTGCATGAAACAGTACAGTTTGGATCCTCTGCGCATTATATTCTTGCACGTCCCGGGATGACCGGGACGCTTTCTTAAAGTTTACTGGGGTACAGATTGATTTATTGTCCAGATTTACCAATGATTCAGAAAGTAGAGAAAACGATTGCATGGAGGAATTAAGTATGGCGTCGCATCTATTAAACTGTAAAGCCACACAACACATACTTGGACACTATTATCCGAGTAAAATCTAACTATCTCATGTATTTAGATGCAAAGAGGGGGGGGGTTAACAATCTGTATGGTTGGGCTAGGGCACAATCACTTCCCCACTCCATTACGTAACTTTAAAATGTACACAGGTAACGAATAAATATTCAAAAGGCAGTTAAAGTGTTGAACAGTTTAAACGCCTGATCAGCAGCGCGGCTTCATTCAAAGTTGACTTAGAATATCCACATGACTCCATGACCAGCATAATGACTATCCATTTAGCAGCAGAAAGTCTAAGATGAATCCAAGAGAGCGCCTAACCTGTGCCCCAATCTTCGAGGCAAAAAAAATTATTCTGCCATAACAGACGACTTAAATTTTATTTAAACATTGGTTTAAAGTTATCATCTGTTCATCGTAATAATTGCTTTTTGATCAAGAACAGTTCATGAAACATACTTCATGAAGAAACACTGATCTCAGAAACAAATCCGCAGATGCTTCAGACAAGACTTCTTCAAGCTGATGAACAACACTGTTTCGGTAAGACTATGAGAAACCCGCACAAGCGAACAGATGTTAGATTGGTCCTCGAGAGAATAAGCAAATTAAGCTGACTTCAAACTCTAATTATCAGGACTTCAAGAAGATTTCATGACAGCTTTTTGGTATAATGATGAATAAAAAAGAAAGTCAAATTAGACAACCCTGTAGTTATTGGGTTTACTGTTTTAGAGATTATCAAAGCTTTTGATGTTATAGTTTTCTTTAATGACTACTTTAAGCCCTCGTAACCTAGTCCCAGGTACTTTATACACAGATACAGATAGTTTTGTTATAGATATCCCTACTGAAGACATCTATAAAGACATGGAAAATGGAAGTCGCTAAAGGACATGCGGGATGGTATGACACTCCGATTATTCCGTAAAGATCGCCTTTGCATTCAATTACTAATAAGAAGTTTTAGGAAAGATGAAGGATGAATTATCAGGAAAGGTGATAAGGAGTTTGTTGTTTAAGTCGTAAATGTACAGTATTTCCGGAGCCAGGATAAAAATCAAAAGAAAAGCAAAGGGAATATCTCGCAGCGTTGTGCAGTCAAACATAGCACATGACAACTACAAAGAAGCCTTGTTTGGCAATAAGACTTTTCATCATGACAACGTAAAACTGCGATCTAATCTACATGAGATCAACACAACTGTTGTAACAAAGAAGTCATTAGATAGAACAAACACAAAACGTGTGTTTGTTAATCCAGAGTTTTCATATGCAATCGGCACTGGAGAACCGTAAATTAATTAAAGCGGAACTGTGTCTGGGAATTATCTGCAGTTCTTCTTTCACAAAAGATCTTGAGGAGCTGGTTGTTTTGTTGTGTCAGTTTCTCGTAAATAATACACGGGCGGATTCATTTTACAATTCTTTTTATTTCGTACGGGTCAACACTCCAAACTGGATCTGTTGCCCTGATGCGAGTGTCCCCTTCTGCTTCCCCCGGTAAATAAAGGTACCTTAACTTTCAATACCAAACGGTAATAGTTTGCTGGATGAAGACTCTCCTTCACAACATTTATTGTTTTTCTTTTGATTGCTTGTACTGGTTTTAGCCCTTTAAATTCTTCATTATTCATTGCGCGCAAAACTGAGGGCAGTCTTCTAACCCATTCTGTGTTGCGAGAATTGTCAATCAGCTCTCTGTGATACTGGTAGGAAAAAGTCTTTCGGCTAACTGTTTGTTAAAGTTTTCAACTAAAGCCTGTGATCTGTGAACTCCCGGAAATGCCTCTTCTAATGTAACTCTATGTTTTAACAATAATTGATTCACTTGGCCTTTAAATTCTTTTCCATCATCAACTTGAATCATGCGAGGGAAAGTTAGGGGCCTCGTTGGTATATCAGTTGTATGGCAACAGCAACAGCAGAACACTCTTTTGTGTTAATGGCTCCGCATCTTTGTATCTTGAAGCCATGTCAATGACTGTGAGTGCGTACTTAAATCTTTTTCGTCTAATCCTATCAGAGGGTAAATATAGAAGATCCATTTGATGGGTGTCGTTTGGAGTTGTATTAACAAAGTGTGGTCTCTGTATTCGTCTAGGGGCAGGTAAATAAATTTGCCAAATTGCTTGTTTAGATAACCATTCCTTTGCTGTTTGTTCACTGACCCCCGCCGCTTGCTTAGCTTTTGTATTGCTGTGATACCCTTCCAATATCCTTTTGCGAATAATAGATTTTGTTCATTTTTTACTCAGCCAATATTATGGTGCAACAAAATACACAACGGTCATACCAACGACAATAAACCCGATTTCTTGCATCTTTTGTTTTTCTGATGGTTGATAAAAGTCACTGAATTTTGGTGGGGGCAATGTCTCGATTGGTTTGCCTGTTACTAGATAATATTGTTTTATTGCTTGATCAACATCTTTAAATGTGTAAGCTGCATGCCCCTGTTTTTTCAGTGTGTTATTAATAAAATCTAACTCTCAAGTCTCTGCTTTCATAGCGTCCTTGTGCAGCGCTATTCCTCCATAGCTTTTATGTCTTTTTTCTCTCGCCGTCATCCCGCAGTTTTACTAACTGCGAAATTACTTTCCGCTAAAAGCAAGCGCATTCACCACAGCGCCGCCTATCATTATTGCGAGAGAAGCCATTTTTATAAATGGTATTTTTTTCTACATATTTTTTATATTTCGGAATTATTCCTTGCATGACTAGAAAATTCTTTCGTACAACGAACGACGAAGCTGCTACAATAGCAATCAGCTTTGCGAATCCTTCAAAGTCTATTTGCCAAGAATCTGCTGGCTTTATTTTTACAGGCTTTTACCAAGCATTGAGTATCCTACCTTAAACCTCCAATAACAGCAGAATGGATACAAGGTTAGACAACAGTGTTTTTTCGGTGCTCATTTTTATAAAATAAAATCTTATAATTATTAAAAACATGAACATGATGATCAACTACAGCTACAAGGCAGCCTAAACCTCCTTGAACTTATAATGAACGCAAGTTTGATGATCATGCTATTATGCCCAAAAATAAGGAAAGGCTGTATACTTTGGCAGCATGTGGAAAACAAAACAGTTCCCTCCGAACTGAAATTCAGCATAGAACAGATTCAACAGATGTCGCCGCAAGACATTTTAAAGTATCATAACAGGGATGAAGCGACAGCTGGGTGTCCTCGAATGGTGAAAAGTGTGGGCAAAAACGGTACTAGTTGTACACTAAACTAGTCAGAAGAGTTGCTCCCATTGATTTCTAAACAGGGATTTTACGTATGATTTAACGCAGGATCCAGTTTTAAACAAAGTCATTAGAGTCTCTAGGGTGTGATCTGTAATACAGATTTGGAACATTATTGTCGCCAGTAAATCATGGGATTAATTAACTTTTAATCATATAGAATTTTTTTCCCTTTTTTTTTTAAATATGAACGAGTCGGAAAATCAGCAGAATCAGAAAACACTGAATCAGGTGGAGAAATAACCAAGCCAAAAATCAGCAGAAAACGCTGAATCATGTGGAGACCATAAAAAATCCTGGGCGTTGTTGATCAGAAGAAAATTAGCAGAGGGAACAGACAAAAAAAATTAATGTTACAGAATATACTCATCATGAAAACATAACACCTCCAACGCCAAACAAATGATTCAATGCCAGCTAGAAAAACTTCCATGTGATACAAGGCCCCAAAGTCTTCATGGAATATAGATCTTAAACTGTTGCCATTTGTGGCGCCATTGCTGCTGTTGGGGGCTTTATTGCGGCTATAAAATATTATACACAATTGCAACAGAAACAAAAGCAATCAAAAAAATATGAACCCACATAAATGCAGAAAAAGACAAACTGCACGCCAAAACCGCCAATAACAAAAGATCATTTGATCCATTGTATAATGCTTAATATTTTAAATTTTATAATAAAAATAGATCAGGAGGCGTATATAAAATGATGGTGTAATAAATAAAGACCTGGAGTCTAAAAAAGACATTTCCATAGACCAGAAATGTAATCAATGCGGTTGTTCGATGTAAGGACCTTCCTTAAGAATCTATGCGAGAAGCTGAGCAAACATCCTCAACGATGACACTTTTTTGAGCGTGTGTGTACTATATTAGACATCTACTATTTAAGATAAAAAAAAACATAGCTTGTATTTGTTTGCTTAATTATAAGATAACTTAATAAGAAACATGGTTTACTTAACGGATGACCTTAATTCAAGACTTATTAAGAACTTGATCAAGAACTAATTAAAAACTTAATCCAGAACTATTAAAACTTGAAGTAACTGTAATTAAAACTTAATTAAGAACTGGGGTAACTTAATTTAAAAACAAAATTAATAAACTTGGGGTGACTTGGGGTGGGAGTGTGGTTGGTGTACACAGGGGGGTGGGGTGGAGGACGTGCGTGCGTGGGGTGTGGGGTGGGAGGAACAGCGTGCGTGGGGTGGGGTGTGGGGGAACGTGCGAGCGTGGGGTGGGGTGGGGGGACGTGCGTGTGTGGGTGGGGGTGGGGGGACGTGCGTGCGTGGTGGGGGTGGGGGGGACGTGCGTGTGTGGGGTGGGGGTGGGGGACTTGCGTGTGTGTGCGGCAGCCAAAAAAGTTGAAGCAGGACCGTTGAAGGCGTAGCAGTGAAGCCAGTAATCACAGCAATATATACAAAGTCATGAAGTGCTTGGTGGAAATTCAAGGCAGTCAACTCTAAAAAAACCCCGACCGCTCCTGCATGAGCGGTATCTAAAAATAGATCTTACGTCAGTGGTAGGCCTGCATTGTCTTACAGCCGCGCGCACTGTTGGCTAAAGCAGCCAACTCTAAACAACCCCCGACCGCTCCTGCATGAGGGGTTACTAAAAAAAAAAATCTTACGCAGTGAAGAAACGGCTTGCTACTGTGACCTTGGCCGCTCTAGGGTGGAGCGCTGGAAAACGGCTTGCAAACTGTGCCCTTTGGGGCCGCTCTAGGGGAGCGTTATTTTCTCTGATCGCTTGACCATTTTGCTGTGCCCCCTTTTCTCAACCGGGCTTGCAACTGGGTTACAGCAGTAATTGCTGTAGCCAAGCTTTTAGGGCAGCTCTAATCGCCAGTAGTAGTACATCCGGCACTGTATATTTAAAGCATTTATATGAAGATAGTGCTAGCCCACACTACTCCTCTCCATACGGTAGATGTACTAAGGTCTTTCCTAACCCTACTAGTTTGTTTCGAAAATCGCCATTCAGGTGCATAAGGCACACTTGAAGGCAGATAAACTGGTTAGAATTAAAAAAGGTATACACATCTTAATACACAGATCAGCTTGGGCCCCATGAACACTGAATCTGTAGTTTTAAAAATCAATCAAGTCTAATACAAACTGAGAACATTTTTTTTTGGGAGGAACAGCAAAAATGTTTCAAATACGAATCAGCCGTGTTTACCTCCGCCTTAAGAAATGAACGCCATGTTTTTTAAACATGGCTTTAGCTGTCCCAAGCCAGCTCCCAACAATCAACGCGTGATGGTTTGTTTGCTTCGGCCGACTTTCGAACAATCTCATCGATACCCAAAACACGTATTAAAACTAGCTGTATCTTTGTCAACAATATTGTCTTCAACAAGCCAACAAACCTTTAAGATACACAATTCTGTTCTTCAGTAAACCGGTTTAAACACCCACAGCGCAGTAAAACACTTCCTGCTTGCCCAGTAGTCATGGAAGAATGTGTAGGTGAACCTAGTCGTGAGCGGCCGCTAATTGGCCAGGCGCTGTCACAGCGCCGCCACGCGAGCAGTGTTGGCTGACGTCATATGGCGCGATCGAGCAAGCTGGGCAGGAAGGAGTGGGGGTGGGGAGGAGTGCAGCAGTATTGATTTTTTGGCCGGATACACACCTGCAATGTAGACAGGGAGCACGCCACCGTAGGTGAGGGGTATGCCACTGTAAACCCGGGGCACATTTTTTTAAATAGTGTGTGTGTGTGTGTGTGTGTGTGTGTGTGCGTGAGTGAGTGAGTGTGCGTGCGTGCGTTCATGCGTTTGCATGTGTGTGTGTGTGTGTGTGTGTGTGTGTGTGTGTGTGTAGTATTTTGTGAAACGCAGAACACGTATGTCTATGGCTCCGTGTCTAAATGAAAATATCACAAAGAATCCTTCGCCACCACGGTCAGGTTACGCCAGCCCTACCTTATAGCGCCATAATTACAGGCCATAGGATCCGTCTAGGGTACTGCCTGCCACAAACCCCAAGCCCTCTAATTAGTTTTAGTTTGGTGACTGTCTCCGCAAAAATGATAGTATGAAAATGACTGTATGCGCAAAAATGATTAGGAAAACATAGTTTGAAGTCTTACTTGTCAGAGAACAGTAAAACCTTTATTCTGGGCCACTTTCGCCCGAAAACTGGTTTGAGGCGAAGGTGGCCCAGAATGAAGGTTTTACTGTTCTCTAAAACCTAACACAGAACAACTTTTATTCAAGACTGGCACAGCCTTTTAAACTTGAATAAAGTCAGACAAATACATAGACGAACAATCTGCGCTTGTTTTTTCCCCCACTATTAGATTGTTCGTGTATGTATTTGTCTGACTTTATTCAAGTTTAAAAGGCTGTGCATGTTTTGAATAAAAGTTACCCTGTGTTAGGTTTTCTTATGGGAGCAAAACATACCCCACTTGTTTACTGTTTTACTTTTCTAATGTCGAATCCAGAAACCTATATTCTTATTAATCTTGTTTTTAATTCATCTTTTGGAGAGACAGATGAAAAAAAAAACCCGGAAATGATGAATGTA
>JAFLJL010019216.1:0-17500 GCA_018398815.1 Conus ventricosus
GGGCGCCGCCACTCATTGCACGTCGACCTCTGTTGTCTCTTCATACTGCCTGTGAGCGTGTTTTCCAAGTAGGATGGTATTTCCCTGCCCGACCAATCCTCAGAATGTACTTTTTCAATAACGCCTTTCTTTTGCATCCTTCTCATCCGTTTTGCCCACACACCACCAGTTTCTCTTCACCACTCCTCTGGATGAACTAACCACCCTCCATCTCTCTCTCTCTCTCTCTTTTCTCTCTCTCTCTCTCTCTCTCTCCTCTCTCCCCTCTCCCCCTCTCTCTCTCTCTCTCTCTTCTGCTCTCTCTCTCTCTCCCTCCCCCAGTCCTTTCTCTCAGCAGCGACGCCCAGCCTCAACTCTGGCAGCAGCTAATCAATCTCCGAGGATTGATCGCCGGCGAGGGGGTGGTGGTGGTGGTGGTGGTGAATGGTCTTGCCCCGGGAGGAGCGAACATGCCAGACGCCATGCCGTGATCTGTCCGCTTTCCACTTTCCACATGGCAGCACAGCACGCTGTCTGTGTCTGACACTCTTTTTTTTTCTGCAACAGACGTGCCCCGATTCCGTTCTGGTGACAGTAACAATAGCACCGCCACCAGCAGCAGCAGCACTAGTGGCACCAGCAGCAGCACGCAGCACTAGTGGCACCAGCAGCAGCACTATGGCACCAGCAGCAGCAGCAGCAGCACTAGTGGCACCAGCAGCAGCAGAGGGTCTCCAAGGCTTGGTCTACTATGAGGCTGAAACGACGAGGAAGCTTTTTTGGAGGTGTTGAAAAAAGGATTAACAGCAGAGGGCTGTGGTCTGATGCCTCGTAGACCAGACTGTGTTCTTCAAACCGGTGATCGGGAGAGGTGGCAATGCTGTAGAAGAAATAACTCAGAGAGAGAGAGGGGGGTGAGAGAGAGAGAGAGAGAGAGAGGAGAGGGAGAGAGGGGAGGAGAGAGAAGAGAGAGGGGGAGGGAGGGAGGAGAGAGAGAGAAGAGAGAGAGAAAAGAGAGAGGGGAGAGAGAGAAGAGAGAGAGAGAGAGAGAGAGATGAGGAGATATGGGTGTTCGGAAGATAGAAAGAGAAAAGGGGAAATATCTAATCACGTCACACGCACGCACGCACTCACGCACCCACACCCACACACACACACACACACACACCCCACACATACAACCACACACAACACAACACAACACAACACAACACAACACAACACAACACAACACAACACAACACAACACACACACACACATATAATATATATTATATATATATATATATATATATATATATATATATAAAATATATTAATATACTCAAAATTGTCAAAAGCAAACAACCTTTACTAATGTACACCTACTTTTGAAAGTAAACAACAAAAATGATAAATTTTAAACGTGTTTACAACGTTTTTTTTCCCCGCTAAATAATTTTAGTTGCAGTTTGACTATGTTTTCATGAAAGAAACTGACCATTTGAATGTGTATTGACACTTGTCTCTTAATTCAATAAATGAACGTTAAGTGTAACCCTTTTCACTTCATGGTTTGCGCGGTATTTTTCCTGCCCGGTCTGTAAGCTTGTGGTTTAAGGTACACATCTTTGAACAAATCAAATCAATGTCTCTTGCAGTGAATTGACACAATTTTCAATTTAACTTCCGTTTTGAATTTCTTTCATTGTAGGAGACGGATTTTAAAATAAATGTCTATAAATCATTTGTGGATATTACTGATTTTCAGACACCGAGTATTTTGTGTTGTGTGTGTGGTGTGTGTGTGCGTGCGTGCGTGCGTGCGTGCGTGCGTGCGTGCGTGCGTGCGTGCGTGCGTGCGTGCGTGCGTGCGTGCGTGCGTGCTGTGTGTGTGTGTGTGTGTGTGTGTAAACAATCTCTAGAAAGCTGGAATTCATACTAGTCAAATTATATGCCACTCTCCTGTGGTTCATTAAAAGTCATTGTCTGCGTGAGTGTTCCCCCCATCCCCCCCCCCCCCCCCCCCTCACCTCTATAACCCCTTGCCAGAAATCTCATACAATATTTCGTAGCTTTTGTTTGTGATATAAATCTCTAAATAGGTCATTTCCCCTTATTGTGATATACTGTGGGATAAAGAAAGGAACTGCTTATAAAGGTTCATCTCGTTTGTCTTCATTCTTCTACGTTGTTTTTCTTTTTTCCCCTCCAAAAGAAATGTTTAATTCCTCATGAAGAACACCTCGGTATCACTTCAGTCTTTAAGATGATGCAAAGAAAGAGGGGAGAAAATAGAAATACTTGAAAATTGTTTTCTATTTCTATCCGTCATTTTTAGACTCTGTTGAAATGACATCAAATCAACTACATCAGCCAAGTCTCTACGTGAGCAATTTTTACCTGGCAAAGACAGAGACATCGTTTCATGGTGCCTTGGTTTTTTTTTTTGTTAAATGCCCAGAAAGAAAATCGTAAACCATACGCTTTTGAATTCCCCCCCCCCCCCCCTTTTACTCCTACCCGCGATTTCCTCTTCCTCCTCTCTCCATCTCCTCTCTCCTTCTCTCTCTCCTCTCTCTCCTCTCTCTCTCTCTCTCTCCTCTCTCCTCTCTCTCTCTCTAAACGCTGTCAAAATCAAATAAACAATTGATGTTTATAGAGCTAAATTCTTTCTTCTTAACTTCCTCTCTCTCTCTCTCTCTCTCCGTCTCTCTCTCTCTCTCTCTCTCCTCATCCTCTCATCTCCTCACTCTCTCTCTCTCTCTCCTCTTTTACTCACTTTTCAGTTCCCCCACCCCCCTCCTTACCGATGCTTTCCCTCACACGTTCCACCTCTCTCGGCATTCATTCAGTCGCAGCAGCTGACCAATTCCTGATGACCTTCCCTGTTCAGCTGTGAGTTGGACTTGGACCCTTGAGGTATTCATGTCAGGCAGAGTGCTGTCCCCTGATCTATTTTTAACTCTCTCACGACTTCAGCACTAGAATCACTCAGACATTTTGGACACTTCCTCTTCTTTTGTCGTTGTCTTCTTCTGTTTAAGCTTGCTTGCTTGTCATCGTCTTCTTTTTTTGTTTTTTTGTTTTTTTTTTTTGTTTTTTTTTTTGTTTTCGGTCCTCGCTAAAATCATGAGTACCCCTTCTTTTCTTTAAATGTACGATCGTTATGAACTGATACTATGAAGTGTCACAATTTTGTCGTCATAGACGTGTCTAAAATTTTAACCAATTCTTCTCTCTCTCATCTCTCTCTCCTCTCTCATCTCTCTCTCTCTCTCTCTCTCTCTCTCTCTCTCTGTGATCAGTTTTAGTGCTATATATTTCTTTTGTTTAGATCATTATTATTATTATTATTATTAGTATTATCATTATTATTATTATATTATTATTATTATCACATTAGTATATTATTTCTGGTGTTGTTGTTGTGTTGTTATTGTTATTATTATATTAGAGTAGTAGTATTATTATTATCATCATCATGTTTTTGTTGTTGGTATCATATGATGATGATGATGATAGATGATGATGATTATTATTTTATACCTATATAGCGCCTAGCCTCCGGCTAGAGGAAAAAATAACAAAAGCTCTAAGCGCTTTACAATCCACACTCGTTTTATCACCCCCTCACTCTCTCTCCCTCTTTTTCCAAACACTTTTCTGTATATCAGCTCCAAAAACGAGAAAGCCCCGTAAATAAAAGAAGTAAACCCAGCAGCAGCATGCACCGATCCATCACTCCTTGTCATCGATTCTTTCCTAATCTCCTTCTGGCTTTGCTCATCTAGTTCCAGATCAATTCTCCAAATACACTGATGTTCCCGCCCCAACCCCCCCCCCTCAAAAAATCTCATAGCTTGATATGATAATGATAATATAATAAAAATAATAATAATAATAATAATAATAATAATAGTTATAATGATAAAATAATATAATGATAATTATCATTATTATTATGAAGGCGGTTAATCTTACATCATACCCTAAGCTTACAAATACTTGAAACGTTAAAGAAAACATGAATGCAACCAATAAGAAGATGAATATTGCAATAAGTACCATGCATCTACACAAGGGTACATATTGACACACACCCACGCACGCGTGCGCGCCGCGCGTGCGCACACACACACACACACACACCACACACAAACAACACACACACACACCCACACACACACACACACACACACACAACACTTTTTCTATTTCGGTACAAGTTAGCATGGACTTCACTCACTCTACCCCCCCCCCCCCCCTCTCCCCTTTCCTTACCATTACACCCATCGTCACCCCTACTCCTCAAGAGACATCCCACCCTTCCGATCAGTATTCGCTTTTTTTTCCCTTCATTCCATTCTGGCAAGAGTCAATCGGTCCTTGAAGAACATTTTCGGCAGAGATGGCGGGATCTCCAAATAAGTGAAAACTGTGTCGGTCAATGAGCAGATTTTACAAAAACTCCAACTGAACGCGTATCCATATTGTCAGTCAAGATGACTTGGGTTTATTTCGAATTATAACTAAATGACAATAGCATTTAAAATGTCATGAAAAATGAGGATGAGAGGGTAAGGGGGAGTAGAATAAACGACTACGACTACAACAGGATGAGGAGGGTGAAGGGGAGTAGAATGAACGACTCGGACGACAACAGGATGAGAGGTGAAGGGGGAGTAGTAATGAATCGACGCGACGACAACAGGATGAGGAGGTGAGAGGGGGAGGAATGAACGACTCGACGACAACAGGATGAGGAGGGTGAAGGGGGAGTAGAATGCACGACCTCGACTACAACAGGATGGAGAGTGGAAGGGAGTAGAATGAACACCCCGACGACAACAGGATGAGGAGGGTGAAGGGGGAGTAGAATGAAACGACTAGACGACAACGATGAGGAGGGTAAAGGGGATTAGATGACGACTCGACGACAACAGGATGAGGAGGTGAAGGGGGAGTAGAATGAAACGACTCGACGACAACAGATGAGGAGGGTGAAGGGGAGTAGAATGAACGACCGCGACGAACAACAGGATGAGGAGGTGAAGGGGAGAAGAATGAACGACTCGACGACAACAGATGAGGAGGGCGACAGGGGGAGTAGATATGAACGACCTCGACGACACAGGATGAGGAGGGTAAGGGGAGTAGAATGAACGACTCGACGACAACAGATGTGGAGGGTGAAGGGGGAGTAGAATTAACGACTCGACGACAACAGGATGAGAGGGTGAAGGGGGAGTAGAATGAACGACTCGACGACAACAGGATGAGGAGGGTGAAGGGCGTAGAAATGAACGACTCGACGACAACAGGATGAGGAGGGTGAAGGGGGAGTAGAATGAACGACTCGACGACAAAAGATTGAGGAGGGTAAGGGGGAGTAAGAATGAACGACTCGACGACAAACAGGATGAGAGGGTGAAGGGGGAGTAGAATGAACGACTCGACGACAAAGGATGAGAGGGGGAAGGGGAGTAGAATGACGACATCGACGACAACAGATGAGGCGGGTGAAGGGGAGTAGAATGAACGACTCGACGACAAACAGGATGAGGAGGGTGACAGGGGGAGTTAGAATGAACGACTCGACGACAACAGGATGGAGGAGGGTGGAAGGGGGAGTAGAATTAACGCCTCGACGACAACAGGATAGGAGGTGAAGGGGGAGTAAATGAAACGACTCGACGACAACAGGATGAGGGGGGGAGGGTAAGGATAGAATGAACGACTCGACGACAACAAGAAGAGGGTGAAGGGGGAGTAAATGACGTACTCCGACACAACAGGATGAGGAGGGTGAAGGGGGAGTAGAATGAACGACTCGACGACAACAGGATGAGAGGGCGAAGGGGGAGTAGAATGAACGACTCCGACGACAACAGGATGAGGAGGGTGAAGGGATAAGAATGCACGACCTCGACGACAACAGGATAGGAGGTGAAGGGGGATAGAAATGAACGACTCGGACGACAACAGGATGAGGAGGGCGCAAGGGGGAGTAGAATAACGACTCGACGACAACAGGAGAGGAGGTGAAGGGGGATAGCTATGAACGAACCTCGACGACAACAGGATGAGGAGGTTGAAGGGGGAGTAGAATGAACACTCGAACGACAACAGGATGAGAGGGCGAAGGGGAGTAGATGAACGACTCGACGACAACAGATAGGAGGGTGAAGGGGAGTAGAATGAACCACTTCGACGACAACAGGATGAGGAGGGCGAAGGGGAGTAGAATGAACGACTCGACGACAAACAAAAGGAGGGTGAAGGGGGAGTAGAAGAACGACTCGACGACAACAGGATGAGGAGGGTGAAGGGGAGTAGAATGAACGACTCGACGACAATACAGGAATGAGGAGGTGAAGGATAAGAAGGAACGACTCGAACGACAACAGATGAGAGGGTGGAAGGGGGAGTAGAATGAACGACTCGACGACAACAGGAATGAGCAGGTGAAGGGGGAGTAGAATGAACGACTCTACGACAACAGATAGGAGGGTGAAGGGGAGTAGAATGAACTGAACTCGACGACAACAGATGAGGAGGGTGAAGTGGGAGTAGAATGAACGACTCGACGACAACAGGATGAGGAGGGTGAAAGGGGGAGAAGCATGACCGACTCGACGACAACAGGAGGAGGAGGGTGATGGGGGAGTAAATGAACGACCGACGACAACAGGATGAGAAGGGTGAAGGGGGAGTAGAATGACCGACTCGACGACAACAGGATGAGGAGGGTGAAGGGGGAGTATAATGACGACTCCGACGACAACAGGACGAGGAGGGTGAAGGGGGGAGTAAATGATCGACTCGACGACAACAGGAAAGACGAGCAAGAGAAAGAAGAAAAAAATCAAATGAAAGAAGAAAGGAACCAAGTCGAAATGGAAAAATAAAAAAAAAAAACAGAAAAAATTAACTAAAGGATACCCATGTTACGCCTTCAGAAACCACTAAAACCGGCAATTCGGACGCATTATCTGCATACAGAAAATGCATATAAGCAAAACAGTTTTGTCACATGTAATCTCTCTCTCTCCTCTCTCTCTCTCTCCTTCTCTCTCTCCTCCCTAGCCACTTAACCACGTTGCTTTTCTCTGCCCACGCCCCCTCCGCCCGCTGTCTATTTGTTCATCTCATCTTCTTTAACCTGTCCATAAAAACGTCTCATTCATCGCCCGTCCTTTCATTTGATGACACCAGATCATCGTCTTTTATTCTACCCTTCGTCAATATGTTCAGGACGCCCGAGGTATTACCAGAAATACAAATCAGTCCAGATGAGATGGACAAGAACGTGACTTCACCTAAATACCACTTTTCGACATTCCAACACTACCCCTCCGGACTAGCCCAGCCGTTGTCAAATCTCCCAGATTTTTAATGGCCAGCACTTTTTCATTATGTTCATCATTTGATAAACAGCCACGACGCTTTACAAAGACACACATTCTTGAACAGCGCAAAAAGATAAACAAGCCCTCCAACCTATCCTCTCCTCCTCCGTTTTTGGAAAATATGTGCTGGTGAGTTGTATTATTTCAGAGACTGAGAGAGAGAGAGAGAGAGAATGAAAGAGAGAAGTAGGAGGGAGAGAGAGAGAGAGAGAGAGAGAGAGAGCGAAAGAAAGAGAAACAGACAGACAGACAAGACATACAATACAGACAAGAGAATACATGAGCTGCGAGGACAGCTAATGTTGAAAAGAAAAGAACTAGTCGTTTCACACTCCCCAACATACATAGGTGAATTTAAGCCTTCATTTTGCCTTTCCTATTATAACCACGAATTGTTGCAAAAGGCGAACCCGCTTTACACGCGATTTCTACTTACCTGTTTACAACAGTGTGGATTCCAATGCGTTAGCTTTTTTCTATAAACAATTTTGCCTGCAGCTTTATCCCGCTTTCCTCAGAAGTAGACATGTTGAATACGACGTGAAATCTTCCCCTTGTTCGTTTCCTCAGCTGTATAGCGCTTTTTTCATTGCATGGATGGTGTTATCTTTCCTGTCAGTAACGACAATTGTACTTAATATTTCCAAAGTGTAATGCGATTTTTCGTTTTTTCATGTTTGTATATTTAGACATTTACAACTGTAATCTTCATTTTCAAAATTCCGTGATTTGTAGAAGTGAATTCGTACTCAGTCTGAAAACAGTTGAGAATATACTGGTTTCCCTCCATGTGCGTTTTGATAGTAAATGAGGGTCTCAAAACTTGAACGCAGCTTACTTACTAGATATGTTTAGCCATCCTGAGTTTAATCTAAAGGATTAAGTATATACCACAAAATCAGTTCGAACCGAACCTGCTTGTAGATATGCCAGACATCTTGAGTTTATCTAAATTAAGATTTATACACCACAAAAATTAGTACAGCACAATAAAATATTCGATACACAGTTGCCCCATCACACGGGAAAATCAGCATGGTTTGGGGTTTTTAAGTTCAAGAAAAATAGGGGTAGAGGTTGGACAAGTACGTCAAGTTGCCTCCGTTCTGTTTTTGCCTGTTCTGGATTGGAACCCCCCCCCACCCCCCACCCCTCGCACTCCAGAGTCGCCACGTCTCTACTGAGTTGAAAAGAGTTCAGTGTCAATGAAGTATTCCACTCCCTGCAAGATGTTTCACAGAAGTTATGGAGCAAGTTGGTTTGAAATTTAGATGACCGGAAAGACATTTCCGCCACAACATGACAATTCTTAACAGAAATTGATCATTTCCCCACAACATCCAGTATTAACAAGAAATGATCATTTCCCCCACAGAAACATGACATTCTTAACTGAAATGATCATTTCCTTTCCCCCACAACATGACATCTTAACAGAATGATCATTTCCCCCACAACATGACATTCTGTAACAGAAATATCATTTCCCCCACAACATGACATCTTATCAGAAATGATCATTTCCCCCACAACATGACATTCTTACTAAATGATAATTTCCCATTTCCCCCACAACAAGACATTCTAACATAAAATGAATCATTTCCCCCCACAAGCATGACATGCTTAACAGAATTGATCATTTCCCCCAAAAGGGCAACATGACATTCTACAGAAATGATCCATTTCCCCCAACAACATGACATCTAACAGAAATGATCATTTCCCCACAACATGACATTCTTAACTGAAATGATCCATTTCCCCATAACATGAACATTCTTAACTGAAAGATCATTTCCCCCACAACAAGACATTCTTAACAGAAATATCATTTCCCCCACAACCTGACATTCTTAACAAAATGATCATTTCCCCACAACATGACATCTTACAGAAATTATCATTTCCCCCACAACATACATTCTTAACAGAAATGATCATTTACCCCCAAAACATGACATTCTTAACAAAATGATCTTTTCCCCCACAACATGACATCCTAACTGAATGAATCATTTCCCCCACAACATACATTCTAACAAAATGTTCATTTTCCCCCACAAACTTGACATGCTTAACAGAAATATCATTTTCCCCCACAACATGACATTTCTTAACAGAATGATCAGTTCCCCCACAACATGACATTTCCTTAACAACATGATCATTTCCCCCACAACATGACATTACATTAACAGAAATGATCATTTCCCCACAACATGACATTCTTAACAGAAATGATCATTTCCCCCACAACAAGACATCATAACTGAAAATGATCATATCCCCCACAACATGACATCTTAACTGAAGATGATCCTTTCCCCACAACATGACATTCTTAACAAAATGATCATTACCCCCACAACATGAACATTCTTAACAGACTGAAATGATTCATTTCCCCCCACAACAGACATTCTAAACAGACTGATATGTTCATTCCCCCACAACCTGAACATTCTAACAGACTGATATATCAATTTTCCCCCACAACATGACATTCTTAACAGAGCTGAAAAGATCATTTTCCCCACAATCATGACCATTCTTAACAGAAATGATCATTTCCCCCACAACATGAAATTCTTAACAGAAATGATCATTCCCCCACAACATGACATTCTTTAACAGAAATGACCATTCCCCCACACATGACAGTCTTAACAGACTGAAAAGAATCATTTCCCCCCACAACATTACATTCTTAACAGACTGAAATGATCATTTCCCCACAACATGACATTCTTAACTAGACTGAAATGATCATTTCCCCCCACAACATGACATTCATAACAGACAGAAATGATCATTTCCCCCACAACATACTTCCTTAACATACTGAAATGCATTTCCCCCACAACATGACATTCTAAACAGACTGAATGATCATTTCCCCACAACATGACATTCAACAACATGACATTCTACAACATGACATTCTACAACATGACATTCTACAACATGCATTCTACAACATGACATTCTACAAATGACATTCTACAAACATGACATTCTACAACATGACATCAACAACATGACATTCTTAACAAAAGAAAGCAAAACGAAGAAAAGGGTAAAACAAACAAACCAAACCCTTCCAACTGTTTCGTTAACTTCATCCTTCTATATTGTATTTCTATCTCCTATGATCAATCTTCTTCTGTGCTGAACCTTTGCCCTCAGCTTTTTTTATTTTTTTTTATTTATTTTTTTTTTTACAAATCTCTCATTCAGACCAAACATTAAATTAGCAAAAACTAACCACCCCAAATTGGCAAAGTTTTTAAGAGAGCATTTTTTTTTATTCTTTTTTTCTGACAGTGATACTGTCCATGGGATGCATTTCTTTCTTCTCTTCATTTTCTTTCTTTTTTCTTTAACGAATTCCTATAGCACAATTTTAATCCCTTACTTCTATCCTGCTACATTATACTTCTAATTCTTTGACCCACCTTATTATTTTATCCTCCCCCCCCCCCCCCCCCCCCCTTCCAACTCTTATCCCCTCGCCTTCTCCCCCCCCCCTTCCTCCCCCCCCCCCCCCCCACCCCCGTCCTCTTCTCCCTCTTGCCCCCTCCCCCCATTCTCCTCATATCCTTTCCCTCCCCCTGCTGTTCACTCCAAAGGATGTCCACATTCAGTTCTGTCAGCAGCAGCTGACCAATGCCTGAGGACCTGTCTCCTGTCAGCTGTGAGTTGACTTGACCCTTGAGGTACATGTCAGGCAGAGTGCTGTCCCCTGATCTCAATTTTTAACTGTTACACTTCAGCACTAGTACCATCATGTATATTGGACACTTCTTTTTTCCTGACTTTTCGCCTTCGTTTCTTTATTTTTTATTCTTTGTTCATCGACTAACACTCCGCAATTCACCATTGGTGATTATTATTATTGTTGTTGTTGCTGCTGCTGTTGTTGTTGACATATGGACCATAACTTAATCTGACATTTGGGGTAGTCATATATCGTCTACAGAAATGATGTTTTAAAGTGATGTGCATGTGCGTTCGTTTGTTTTGTTTGGGTGGGGTGGGAAGTGTAGGGAAGATGTTTAGTTTTGCTTCTTTTGTGTGTAATATATGCTATTGGAACGGTGATCTACACTTCTAATATGAAAAAAGCAGGATGTGACCATAGTGCATGTGTTCAGACATGAGGCCTCGATTTAAGGTCTTTTCTGAAGGACTTGGAAGGGGCTTGGAGCCTGAGAGAGAGAGAGAGAGAGAGAGAGAGAGAGAGAGAGAGAGAGAGGAGAGAGAGAGAGAGAGAGAGAGAGAGAGAAGAGAGAGAGAGAGAGAGAGAGAGAGAGATCCTCCAAACAAGAAGTGTGAAGCGGGGATTGAACCTGAACCATAAGATCAAAAGAGCAATGTTTACTCCCTTGGACCAGCCGCCATGGCGAAGTGGTTAGCGTCACCGACTATCAGATGAGAGGTTGTGGGTTCGATTCCAATCAGAGCCATTTATTTGTGAGATTCTTTTGTTTTGTTTTTGCCCCTACTGGCTTCTACCTAGAGTTGAGTTTGCCATGGGCTCAACTGGGAGGATTGGGATCACGCAGTCGAATTACATCCACTTAATGGATGCCTCTCTGAGCTTTTAGCTGAAATTTCTTGACCAACACCGCAGGTATCTGTATCTCTCGGGCCTGGTCGTTGTCGGAATATATTATGAAAAAAAGCGTAGAGTAAGGCTCTGTAACGCAGTCTCAGACTAGAATGGAAATCTGTAGCATCATCATTATCATACTCGTCAATTAGCATTAAACAATGTTTTGACCAATGGGCTAATCAGGCTAAACGCTAGCCGCCTACACATGCATTTTGATCCAACAAATATTCACATCACCATGAGCGAAGGCTATTTAACGAATGTGCCTCTAAACACACTAGTATGCACGTGTGCTTATTCTCAGAACAAATTCTCTCTCTCTCTCTCCTCTCTCTCTCTCTCTCTCCTCTCTCTCTCTCTCTCTCTCTCTCTCTCTCCTCTCTCTCTCTCTCTCTCTCTCTCTCTAGTCTGCCGGCCTCTCTGTTTGTCTGTCTGTCTGTCTGTCTCTCTGGTCTTTCTGTCTGTCTCTCTGGTCATTCTGTCTTGTCTGTCTGTCTGTCTGTCTCTCTCTCCTCTCTCCTCTCTCTCTCTCTCTCTCTCTCTCCCTCTCTCTCTCTCTCTCTATCCCTCTCTCTCTCTCTCTTTCTCGCTCTCTCTCTCTCTCTCTCTCTCTCTCTCTCATCTCTCTCCTCTCTCTCTCCTCTTTGTTATTTACTTTTTTTTATAATGATAACATCTGAAATGCATTACCACTAGATGTGGGCTTGGGATTTCTGAGCTGGCAGTACATCGTTATGGTCACAAAAAGTTTATGTCTGATGCCCTCATTTGTTCATTATGCACTGAGAGCCAAGAACACGAACTGCATTTTGTTCTCTGTTGCCCTGCGCTCAGACATATACGTGAAACGGTAATTAACCCTTAATATCATAGACATCCTTCACTGTTCAGATTGGGTCTGATGATGTCATGGACCATACCTGAAGATGTATGTAGTCTTTTTTGTACTCCCAGTTCTTATAGAACAGGGAGTACTTTAGAATGGGAACGAAGAAATGCTGTGTGTGTGTGTGTGTGTGTGTGTGTGTGTGTGTGTGTGGTTGTGTGTGTGTGTGTGTGTGTGTGTGTGTGTGTGTGTGTGCGCGCGTCTGTCTGTCTGTCTGTCTGTCTGTGTGTCCGTGGTCAAAATGTGTTCCACTCGCTCCAGACAAAACTACTGGGTCGATCTTTCTGAAAATTTGTAGGTATGTTCATTATGGGCCACGGATGATGCCCGATGTTTTAGGTTACCGCTATAGCCGTTACTACCGGCTGTAACGGCCTGTAACGGTTTTTCTTCTTTACTGAATATCTCAGAAAGTACTTGGCCGATCTTTGTAAAAATGAGCAGTTACGTTCATTTTGGGTCACGGATGATGCCCGATGTTTTAGTTTACCTCGTTATAGCCGTTACTAACGGCTGTAACGGCCTGTAACGGTTTTTCTTCTTTATAGAATATCTCAGAAAGTACTTGGCCGATCTTTCTGAAAATTTGTAGGTATGTTCATTATGGGTCACGAATAATGCCGGAGTTTTAGTTTACGCTTAAAACCGTTACTAACGGCTGTAACGGCGTGTGACTGTTTTTCTTCTTTATGGAATATCTCAGAAAGTACTTGGCCGACCGTTATGAAAATTAGCAGGTATGTTCATTATGGGTCACGGGTGATGCCTGATGTTTTAGTTTGCCCCGTTATAGCCGTTACCAACGGTTGTAACGGCCTGTAACGGTTTTTCTTCTTTACGGAATATCTCAGAAAGTACTTAGCCGATTTATAAGCGGTTTGGATGATCTTGTGACAAATCAGACCCTCTGTCCATATGTAAGTGATGTAATGCTGAAAATGGATTAAACAAACGTTAAAAACCGCTATTCTGCCATTATTTCTTATATATAGGTGGATTTTAAAGAAATTTGGTATATAGAAAGGTTATCACCCACAAATGGCATTTCTATATAGTGTTTCAAAATTTGACCGTTAAAAACCGTTATTCTTGACATATTGTCCAATTTGGATGAAATTTGATATGCACACAGGCTTTAGCCCAGTGAGGACTAAAATACCGGTTTCAAAAGTGTATATCGGTTATATAAGCGTTAAAACCGTTATTTTGCCGTTATGTTTTATATGTTGGTGTGTTTTAATGAAATTTTGTATATAGAAAGGTTATCACCCACAAATGGCACTTCCATGTAGTGTTTCAAAATCTGACCGTTAAAAACCGTTATTCTTCACATATTGTCCGATTTGGATGAAATTTGGTATGTACACAGGCTTTAGCCCAGTAAGGACTAAAATACCAGTTTCAAAAGTATACATCGGTGAAATAACCGTTAAAACCGTTATTTTGCCTTTATTTCTTATCTCACAAAGCACTTGGCCGATTTATAAGCGGTTTGGAAAACTGGGAGTACGTTTATATGCTTCGCATCTTGTTTTTGTTTTGGATTTAAACTAAGAGGTGTTGTTACTGACTGAAATGTACATGAAAACATTCTGCATCATCGTTAGACTGAATTTGAATCTGCTACATGTCTTCATCCGGTTAAATATTCACATACCCCTTCATAGTAGGTTGAGGCCTGATATGAATAAAATGTCTTGAGTGTTGAGTCTTGTCTCTCTCTCTCTCTCTCTCTCTCTCTCTCTCCCCTCTCATCCTCTCTCTTTCTCTCTCTCTCTCTCTCTCTTAATCCACAGTTGCGTACCCTTTGCCCATTCCCTCTCCCCCGCTCGCTGAGCTCACCCTCCCATTCCCCATTCCTCTATCTTTTCCCCATCTTTTTTTTTCCAGAAGACCAGCTCTGAAACGACAAATCCAATAAAAGAAATCAGACTCTGTAAAAGGAAAGGGTAAAGAAATCAGACTCTGTAAAGGCAGGGTAAAGAAATCAGACTCTGTAAAGGCAGGGTAAAGAAATCAGACTCTGTAAAGGCAGGGTAAAGAAATCAGACTCTGTAAAGGCAGGGTAAAGAAATCAGACTCTGTAAAGGCAGGGTAAAGAAATCAGACTCTGTAAAGGGCAGGGTAAAGAAATCAGACTCTGTAAAGGCAGGGTAAAGAAATCAGACTCTGTAAAGGCAGGGTAAAGAAATCAGACTCTGTAAAGGCAGGGTATTTCCTTCCTTGTTCAGCTTTCCCCACCCACAGCATCCCTCTACCCACCCACTCTACCATATCAACCACCACATGACACATCCATCCCCCACCTTCACATGGGATCTGTCTCTCTTCTCCGTCTGTCTTTGTTCATGCAGACCTACAGCCAATCCTCTGAAGAACTGATGCTGCCGAAAAAAATAAAACCTATTCCATTGGCCAAACCGGCAATTCAGACTCTTACAACTTCCCAAAATCTCAACCCCTTCACTTAAAAAGAAGGGAGAAAACCTCTCTAACAATCCCCTTTTATGTCTTATCCCATTCACCAACCCTTCTCTACATTCATATGTCAGTCATCTGCTTTTCTCACCCTACCCCCCCCCCCCCCCCCCCTGTCTCCTCCCGTATTCCCCTCACTCTCTGTGCCCCTCCCTCCCTCTTCCCACCCCTCATTCCCCCTCCTTTGGCTCACACTCCTCAAGCTGACCAAATCCATCCTAACCTCAGCATCATTGTCTTTTTTGTCCAGTTCCAGTGTCCACATTCCATGCCGACAGCTGCGGCAAACGGTGTCTGAAGCCTGCTCTTCAATGAGCTGACTTTACCCCAGGGAAACATCGTCAAGCTGGATGTTGTGATCTTCAAAAACAACACAAAAAAAGACGTGTTTGACACTTTCACGCTTTTTCAGGGACGTGGGTCTCCCGAGACAATCATACTTTTCAATTTCCCTTAGACACAGCAAAGGTCAACAGTTTTAGAAAGATTCCATTTGTGTCGGAAGAAACATTGAACAACGTGTTCTTCCCAACTGCAGTCGAACCCATTTAACATCCGAAGACAACGATATTTTTGTGATCGCTTGTCTCAGGCGGACTGTGGCATGCCATACTCACGATTTGGTATGTATCCCAATTGTAACCTGCTTCTTAACAAATGTCAAGTGTTTTATAACTTCAGTAAGAAGAACGTGCTTTCATTTGCGTCTGTTTGTATGTTTGTTTGCATGTCTGTTTGCATGTTTGTTTGTATGTCTGTTTGTATGTTTGTTTGTCGGTCAGCAAGACTACGTACAAACTACAGAATCATTTTCACAAAACTTGACGGATAGATGAAATATCGTCTTTGAACTAGCCAAGTACATTGCATGCGGATTCATGGGACGGATCCGGTATCAAACAACAAATCTAGGATCATGTGTCCCCCCCCCCCCCCCCCCTCCAACACTAAACATAGCAAAACAAAACAAAGCAAAAGCAAAAACTCAAACCCACCAGCAGCTTCCGTGCATGAATACTCTCTCTCTCTCTCTCTCTCTCTCTCTCTCTCTCTCTCCTCTCTCTCTCTCCTCTCTCTCTCTCTCTCTCTCTCTCTCTCCTCCTCATCTTCCCCTCCCCTCCCCTACATGCCTCTATTTTCTTACCCCCCCCCCCCCCCTATTCGTCCGTAATCCGTCTGTCTGTCTGTCTGTCTGTCTGTCCGTCAGTCTGTCTGTCTGTCTATTTGCCTCATCTTGTTAAACTTCTCCCTAACAGCCGCAGTCTCATTTCTCGCGCTTGCGTTCATTCGATGACAACTGATCATGTCTGTTTACACTGCGTGTTCGTCAACAAGCTGAGGAGGCTGAGGTATTGCCGAGAATAAAAATCAATAGATAATGGAGATGGACATGAACTTGACCTCAAACTGGATCAATCGTCGACATTAAAGTCAGAAGGACTGGCTTAGACGTTGTGCAATACACACGTTTTCAGCGCAGCTGACGTTTCATTACCTATTTCATATAGTTCATGTCATTGAAGGCTACACTGCAAGGAGAACGATTTGCTGATTGGTGGTAAAGATGAAGTACCCCGCCCCCCCCCCCCCCCCCCCCCCTCCCCCTCCTCCCTATTTTAAAGTGTCTGTTGGTAACTTCTCTCGAAATTCTGAGAAAGCGTCAGTCTTTTCATAATCACACGTTTATGTTCCCTTTCGTCTGCTCGCCCCAAATTCAAATTCCCCAGTGCAGAGGTGTTGTCAAATAAACAGAATTTCTTGGTAAGTGCTGCAACTTATAGCTTCTCCAACAATGCAGATAGCGAATTCCCTTTCAACAGGGAGACTGCTTCATGATTTGAAAAGAACAACCCTCATCCTCCTGGTTTAGCACCCCCCCCCCCCCCCCCCATGCCCTTTGCTGAAAGACCTCATCCCCATATTTCCCCAACCCCACACCCCTCACCATACACACTGAGCCCAGAAATCAATCCTTATTCGCTTTTTTTTCGGATAGCAAACGTTATGATTATGATTTAGCGCAAACGTGATTCATCGCAAACGTTGTGATATGGGGCAAACGTTGTGATAAGGGGCAAACGTAGTGATTGAGGGCAAACGTGATCGGGGCAACGTTGTGATACGGGGCAAACGTTGTGATACGGGGCA
>JAFLJL010019219.1:8917-11417 GCA_018398815.1 Conus ventricosus
GGGCAATACATCAACACCTGACAACCAGCACCACCACCATGGTCACATCAGACAGAAATGGGGCAATACATCAACACCTGACAACCAGCACCACCACGGTCACATCAGATAGAAATAGGGCAATAAATCAACAAAAACTTTTTTTTTTTTTTTGCTGTCCCACTCTCTGCACCACCTCAGAGGCAGTGCACCCACGCCGCTCATTCCGACACCCCGTCCACAGCCATAGCCCGGTCGGCCCCGCCGCAGCCCCGGCACCGGCAATCCACAGGAAGCAGTCAATGTCAAGTCGTCAAGATAAGATAAGATAAGATAATGTTGCTTATAGCCCAGCCGACCGCAAAGGGCCACATCAGGGCTGTCACCACGTTAAAATCAACTCACCAGTCATTTAAAAAAAAAAAAAAAAAAAAAAAAAAAAACTTTCACACATCTCATTAAATGACATCGTCTAGAAACGCACCAGAAATTGCATTAAAAATCTTTCTTCCGTAAAATCTTAAATCAGATGAAAAATGTTAATCTCTCTCAAAAACTCAAGGATCACATCAGGTGGGACATCCTGAACAGGATCTTCATGGACTCCGCTGTAAAATGTTTGTGTCTCACATCGTGCAAGTCCCAACATTCTAAAAGAACATGTTTCATTGTGAGTGGTGCATGACATGGAATGCACCACGGAGCTTCTTCACTCTTTAAAAGGTAAGAATGGGTAAAATACGAATGGCCGGTGTGCAGCCGGCACAGAACCGTTTCCTCTTTACGACCTCCCGACGTAGATGGAGGAAGTCCTTAAGGTTTGGACGGATCTGAAAGAGTTTGTTATTCGTCTGTGTGTTCCAATCCTCCTGCCAGAGGTCTCTCACATAATCGTTAATTTTGGGTTTCACATCTGAGCAGGGGATATAAGTGTTGGACAGTTCTCTCTTGTGGCGTTCTTGGCTAAACGATCAACCATTTCGTTCCCGCCGATGCCAACATGACCGTCCGCCTTCAACTTGCTAAAAAGTTTTTAAAAAAGTAAAAGTTCTGGATGCTGAAGGTTGCGGCCAGCTATGGCCTCCAAAGCTGACAGCGAATCCGACAGAACCAGAAAGACCCTCTTCGAAGAATGTGAGATTATCTTCAAAGCCAGTACCAGAGCAGTAAGTTCAGCAGAATAGACAGAAGCATCTGAATGTATATGATCCAACAGTATCTGAGAAGGAGCCCCAGGGCAGTAGGCTGCACAGGCCACTCCATCCTCAGACTTGGAACCGTCAGTGAAAACTTTTTGATAGGATGGGAATTTGGAACAGAGCTCAGCATACAAAGCCTTGTACGCCAGAGAGCTGGTAGACTCTTTGCGAAAAGCTGCAAGATCAAAACGAATCTCTGGTGTGAAAAAGGTCCACGGAGGTTGATCCGGAAACTTGGAAAAATCGGACACAACTCCTAGGTCTATACCTGCATTCCGCACGTAAGGCTGCATACGAAGACCAAACGGCGGAATACATTTTGGGTTGTTTTCAAACTTACTTTGGAACGGAGGGTCAAAGACACAGTCATAGGCAGGTTTTCTGTTCTGAGAACAGTCAGATATAATAATTCAAAGACAGTTTCAGTCTGCGGTTGGACAGTGAAGGTTCACCCGCCTCTGCGTAAAGGCTGTACACAGGGGTGGTGCGGAACGCTCCAAGACGAAGCCCTTGATGGTGGATAGGGTCCAAGAGTTTGAGGTAAGACGATCTTGCGGAGCCGTAGACAGCACAACCGATAGTCCAGTTTGGAACGGACCAAGGCTCTGTAGAGGTGCAGCAAAGTTTTCTTATCAGCGCCCCAGCCGTGTGCGCTACGACCCGCAGAATATTCAGTGCTTTCTGGCAAGCAGTTTTGAGGTGTTTGATGTGGCTGAGAAAGTTATGTTTCTGGTCAAAAATGACTCCCAGAAATTTGGCCTCTTTAACAGCTGGAATGGGAGATTTTCCTACTTGAAGTTCAGGATCTGGAAAAAACTGACGGAAATTATGGAAGTGAATACACTGCGTCTTTGTTGGAGAAAAAGTGAAACCGTTTTCATCCGCCCACCGATGGATTTTATCTACGCAAAGCTGGAGCCTGTGCTGGATACTCGGGTACAGGCTTCCAGTTGCGTAGACAGCAAAATCATCCACAAACAATGAGGAGTCTGAGCCCTGCTGAACTGATTGAACAATGTTGTTGATTTTAATACTAAAGAGGACAGGAGACAGTATGCTCCCCTGTGGAACACCCAACTCCTGCTCGTGGACATCAGAGAGAGTGGTGCCAACCCGGACCTGAAACTGTCGTTCTGCCAAAAAATTTTGAATAAAAAGCGGAAGATGACCTCGAAAACCCAGATCGTGGAGATCATGAAGTATCCCCGACTTCCAGGTGGTATCGTAGGCCTTCTCTAAGTCGAAGAAAATTGCCACTGCATGCTGTCTGTTCAAAAAAGCGTTCCGAAGTGTAGATTCCAGACGAATCAAATGGTCAACGG
>JAFLJL010019219.1:16417-28938 GCA_018398815.1 Conus ventricosus
GTGACTCTCGCAGCTACAGCCTGAAGGGAGGTAGACAGAGCGACAGGACTATACAACAAAGTTTTGTGTAGGAGAAGGGCAACACCGCCCGACAATCCCAACGTGGATGGTTGTGCAGGTTTTGAAAGAATATTAAAGCCAGAAAGAGTAAAGGTCTTCTGGCTTTGAATTTGAGTTTCCTGAAGAGCCACGACGGAAGGTTTTATAGACTGACACAGAAGCTGCAGCTCTCGAAGTTGGAATTTAGTCCACGGATATTCCAATGGAATATTGTACTATCCATGGTGCAGAGGGCGAAAAGAGAGAGATCAGGTCATCTCCTCCTCAACATCTGGTTCCAATGGAGTGAATTTGTTATTTAGTTTCACTGGACTGTGTTGGTCTACAGACCTGCTGGCAGACTTGCCAACAGGTGAGGAAGGTCTGGATTTGGGAGACGGTGGAGGTTTCTTCCTCATCTCCACCATCTCCACACTGGGTTGAACTCCCTTGCCCGCACGGGCACTGGACAGAGGGGTTCGAGGGGGGATTGCTGGTTTTTTAATCTGCCCAGCAGCAGATGTTGTAGACTGCTGGTCAGTCTGAGGGGTGGCGGATTTTTTGCCTCCACGAGGGGCATTCACTTTGGGTTGGAAGGTGGTGGACCTGCTTCCACCAGAGTTGACAGTTCTTCCTTGCAGTGTCTTCGAAAACGTAAAGTCATCAGTCTGACAGCAGACTGATCGAGTGGGAACTGTGGGAACTTTCTTTACGGCCGAAGCATAGGAAGAGGCTGTCGGCGTCTGACTGCCCACAACCTGTTTGCGGGCCTCAAAAAAGGAAATTTTCTTTTCAGTTTTATTCTTTGAATTGCGGATTCTGAATCCAAAGAGGACAGTTTCTTGAAGAGGAGGGATGGTCGCCACCGCAGTTAGCACAATGTGCCGGATCTTGACACGGCCCATCATGGGTTGCCTTGCAGCAAACACCGCACACCTCCTGCCCAGAACAGCGGTCCCTGACATGGCCAAACCTCTGGCACCTGAAGCACCTCAATGGGGACGGAACATATAACCGAACCCGGACATTCAGGTAGCCGACTTTGATGACTGGAGGCAGCACAGGGTTGCAGAATGTCAGAAAGAGGGTGTTGGTGGCCACTCTTTCTGCACCCTTCTTTATCGTCACCCTGCGCACCTCCGTCACACCCTGGGACGCCAGCTCCGTTTTGATCTCTGCCTCCGAGACACCTGATAAATCCCGGCAGCGAATCACGCCTTTCGATGAATTTAACTGTTTGTGGGAGTTACCCTGATCTCCCTGTCCACAAGTTTTGTTGCCCTCAGCAGCTGTTCAGATTGTTTTTGTGATCTACATTGAATAAGAAACGAGCCATTTCCTCAACCTCTTGATGGACCGAGGGTCACCTGCTATACCTTGAAAGCCCTTTTGGATAGCAAAAGGTCTCAGAGCTGAAAGGGGTCTTTCCTCCGTCCCCTCCATCACGAGCCAGGAAGCCCAAAAACCTGTCCTCTGTCGCACCTCCGTATCCGAATCGCTGTCAGAATTGAATCCCCTGAAACAGGGGATGCTGCCTTCCTCTTCTTTTTGGGGGGGGGATTGTTTTTGAAAAAGCCATATTTAGTTTATTGTGTTTCATCCCTCCCTTACCCACCCACCTTGGAGTCCAACTAAGGGGCCAGGGCCAAGAAACCAATGTCTTGACCCCTTCCAGGCTTCGGGAGAGAGTATACGACAAACAGAAACCACCAACCCTATCCCCCCTGATCATGCTCAACTCCCGGGAACAGAGAGCTGAGCACTGCAGGGGTTTACTTGGCCAGCAGGGGAACTGTCTGTCTTGACCCAGCCCAAGAAGGGGAGCCGATTAGTACACCCGGGCCAAAGTGTACTCCCTGTCTAGGAGAGGTCCGAGCCAAAGTGATGTGTTGAGAGCGCTGGCCCTCTCAATCACCAGGATCTCATTCCCCTCCGACACAGGTCGCACCGCACGGCAAACGCGGCGGATCTTAAGGAGACCACAGAGAGAAAAGGAGTGTGGAAAAGAAGACTTGAAGGGGAGACGAAGATAGAAAAGGGCCAAATAAGAGGCAGAAAACAAGAAAAGGAGAAAGGCGGGTTACTCTTAGTCAGGATCCTCACCCTTAGCCTATCTGACATGGGAAGCCCTACCAGGGGCATCAACTCCTTACCACGTTACGCTTAGGCCAGACAGCATCTTGGCTTTTCGGACCTAGAAGCAGTTTGAAAAAAACCAGCCTATCTCCAAGTATTGATGCCCCGCCAGCAAAGCCTAAGGGATCACTGGACCGCGCAAGCCCTCCGACCACGACAAGGTCGCAACCCCGGATTGAAGTCGTCAAGAGGCAACCCACCGGAGGAGACACTGCACTGCTGCCGAGTCACTTCGGTGGTGTTCAGTGGCGCCTGTTCTGATCTAACATACGCAGGACACCACCTACTAAGCCCCCTACTTATGACAATAATTGCTTAGTCGCGGAGACGGCGTGAGTGAGCTCTCCCTCCGGAGGGCGCCACCACGTCCGTCCAACGACAGCCCCATGGACTCGCCGATACCGGTGACCTCGACGGAACCAAACCAAGGTCACAGACGTGGAGAGGACATCGAAATTGAGGTCACCATGAGAGCAGGGCATGAAGGGCCACAGAATTTGAGACATTTTTTTTATGCTGATCGATGAGAATGAGGATGATTAAGATGATGCTACGGATTTCCGTTTCGGTCCGAGACTACATGACAGGGCTGTACTCTACGCTTCCTTTCATAATATATCCCGGCGTCAACCAGGCCCGAGAGATACAGGCACCTGCAGTGTTGGTCATGAAATTTGAGCAACACTCTCAGAAACGCATCCATTAAGTGGATGAAACTCGACTGTGTGGTCCCAGTCTTCCCAACTGAGTCCGCAGCAAACTCAACTCTGGGTAGGAGCCGGTCGGGGCAGAAAAAACCCACATGACTTCTGATGGGATTCGAACCCACGACCTCCCAGCCGGGAGTCCGCGACGTTAACCACTTCGCCACGGCGGCTGGTTCAACAAAAACTTAAATCACCACCACCACGGTCACATCAGATAGAAATGGGGCAATACATCAAAACCTGACAACCAGCACCACCACGGTCACATCAGATAGAAATGGGGCAATACATCAACACCTGACAACCAGCACCACCATGGTCACATCAGATAGAAATGGGGCGATACATCAACACCTGACAACCAGCACCACCACCATGGTCACATCAGATAGAAATGGGGCAATCCCTCACCACCTGACATCCAGCACCACCAGGGTCACATCAGAAGAAATGGGCAATACAACAACACTAAAACCCACAAACCCAAAGTCACATCAGATAGAAATGGGCATTACAATCAACACCTGACAACCACACCACCATGGGGTCCATCAATAGAAATGGCGATCATCAACACCGGGACAACAGCACCACCACGGTCAATCAGATAGAATGGGGCGTGACAACAAAACTAAACCAGCACCACCACGGTAAAATCAGATAGAAATGGCAATACTCAACAACCTGACACCAGAAACCACCATGTAACATCAAATAAAAAAATAAAGGCAATCTCAACAACAACGAACCAGCCCACCACACGTCAAAATCAAACAGAAGGGGCCTACATCAAAAAACAACTAAAATCACCACCACCAGGGTCACATCAAACAGAAATGAGGCAATACATCAACACCAACAACCAGCACCACCATGGTCACATCAAAACAGAAATGGGGCGATACATCAACACCTGACAACCGCACACCACGTCACATCAGATAGAAATGGGGCAATACAACAACAACTGAACCAGCACCACCACGGTCCATCAGATAAAAATTTGGGGCAATACATCAACACCTGACAACCAGCACCACCACATGGTCACATCAATGAAAGGGGCGATACAATCAACACCTGAAACCACACCACCACCGGTCACATCAATAGAAATGGGCATACATCAACACCTGACAACCAGCACCACCATGGTCACATCAGATAGAAATGGGCAATACATCAACACCTGACAACCCAGCACCACCACCAGGGTCACATCAGATAGAAAGGGGGCAATACATCAACACCTGAAACCAGCACCACCACGGTCAAATCAGATAGAAATGGGCAATACAAAAACCCAACAGAAACCAGCACCACCACGGTCACATCAGATAGAAATGGGCAATACAACAACAACTGAAACCGCACCACACGGTCACATCAGATAGAAATGGGGAAATACATCAACACCTGAAACCCAGCACCACCATGGTCACATCAAAGAATGGGCGATACATCAACACCTGACAACCACACCACCACGGTCACATCAGATAGAAATGGGGCATACACAACACCTGAAACCAGCACCCCCACGGAAAAATCAGATAGAAATGGGGCAATACAACAAAAACCTGACAACCGCACCACCATGGTCACATCAAACAGAAATGAGGCAATACATCAACACCTGACAACCAGCCCACCACCATGGCACTCAAATAGAAATGAGGCAATACATCAACAACACTGAAACCACACCACCACGGTCACATCAAACAAAATGGGGCATACATCAACAACAACTGAAAATCACCACCACCACGGTCACATCAAACAGAAATGAGGCAATACATCAACACCTACAACCAGCACCACCATGGTCACATCAACAGAAATGGGGATACATCAACACCTGACAACCACACCACCAGGGTCACATCAATAAAAATGGGGGCATACACAACACCTGAAACCAGCACCACCACGTCACATCAGATAGAAATGGGAAATACAAGAACAACTGAAACCAGACCACCACGGTCACATCAGATAGAAATGGGGCAATACATCAACACCTGACAACCAGCACCACCCCCATGGTCACATCAGATAGAAATGGGGCAATACATCAACACCTTACAACCAGCACCACCACCATGTCACATCAGACAGAAATGGGCAATACATAACACCTGACAACCAGCACCACCATGGCCCATCAAATAAAATTGAGGCAATTCATCAACAACAACTGAAACACACCACCACGGTCACATCAAACAGAAATGAGCCAATACATCAACAAAACTGAAATCACACCACACAGGTCACATCAAACAGAAATGACCCAATACGTCAACAACAACTGAAATCACCACCACCATGGTCCACATCAAACAGAAATGGGCAATACAACACAACTAAATCACCACCACCAGGTCACATCAAACAGAAATGGGCAATACATCAACAACTAAACCACACCACCACGGCCCACAGACAGAAATGGGCAATACATCAACAACTGAAATCACCACCACCACGGTCACATCAAAAAAATGGGGCAATACAACAACAACTGAAATCACCCCCAAACCACGTCACATCAAATAGAAATGAGGCAATACACAACAACAACTGAAATCCACACCACCACGGTCACATCAATAGAATGGGGAAAATACATCACAAAAACTGAAACCACCACCACCACGGGTCACATCAAATAGAAATGGGGCAATACATCAACAAAAACTGAAACACACCACCACGGTCACGTACAAATAGAAATGGGGCAATACATCAACAACACTGAAATCCCACCACCACGGTCACATCAAATAAAATGGGGCAACAATCAAACAACTGAAATCACCACCACTATGGTCACATCAAACAAAAATTTGGGGCAAAAACATCAATAACTGTAATCACCACCACCACGGTCACATCAAATAGAAATGGGGCCAATACATCAACAACAACTAAAATCACCACCACCACAGTCACTCGAATAGAAAGGGGCAATCATCAACAACAACTGAAATCACCACCAACACGGTCACATCAAACAGAAAGGGGGCAATACATCAACAACTGAAACCAGCCCCAAACCACGGTCACAGACAAAATGGGGCAATACATCAACAACTGAAATCACCACCACCACGGTCACAGACAGAAATGGGGCAATACACAACAACTGAAATCACCACCACCACGGTCACATCAAATAGAAATGAGGCAATACATCAACAACAACTGAAATCACCACCACCACGGTCACATCAAATAGAAATGGGGCAATACATCAACAACAACTGAAACCACCACCACCACGGTCACATCAAATAGAAATGGGGCAATACATCAACAACAACTGAAATCACCACCACCACGGTCACGTCAAATAGAAATGGTGCAATACATCAACAACAACTGAAATCACCACCACCACGGTCACATCAAATAGAAATGAGGCAATACATCAACAACAACTGAAATCACCACCACCACGGTCACATCAAATAGAAATGGGGCAATACATCAACAACAACTGAAACCACCACCACCACGGTCACATCAAATAGAAATGGGGCAATACATCAACAAAAACTGAAATCACCACCACCACGGTCACGTCAAATAGAAATGGGGCAATACATCAACAACAACTGAAATCACCACCACCACGGTCACATCAAATAGAAATGGGGCAACAAATCAACAACTGAAATCACCACCACTATGGTCACATCAAACAGAAATGGGGCAATACATCAATAACTGTAATCACCACCACCACGGTCACATCAAATAGAAATGGGGCAATACATCAACAACAACTGAAATCACCACCACCACAGTCACATCGAATAGAAATGGGGCAATACATCAACAACAACTGAAATCACCACCACCACGGTCACATCAAACAGAAATGGGGCAATACATCAACAACTGAAACCAGCACCACCACGGTCACAGACAGAAATGGGGCAATACATCAACAACTGAAATCACCACCACCACGGTCACAGACAGAAATGGGCAATACATCAACAACTGAAATCACCACCACCACGGTCACATCAAATAGAAATGAGGCAATACATCAACAACAACTGAAATCACCACCACCACGGTCACATCAAACAGAAATGGGGCAATACATCAACAACAACTGAAACCACCACCACCACGGTCACATCAAATAGAAATGGGCAATACATCAACAACAACTGAAATCACCACCACCACGGTCACGTCAAATAGAAATGGTGCAATACATCAACAACAACTGAAATCACCACCACCACGGTCACATCAAATAGAAATGGGCAACACATCAACAACTGAAATCACCACCACTATGGTCACATCAAACAGAAATGGGCAATACATCAATAACTGTAATCACCACCACCACGGTCACATCAAATAGAAATGGACAATACATCAACAACAACTGAAATCACCACCACCACAGTCACATCAAATAGAAATGGGGCAATACATCAACAACAACTGAAATCACCACCACCATGGTCACATCAAATACAAATGGGCAATACAACAACAACTGAAATCACCACCACCACGGTCACATCAAATAGAAATGAGGCAATACAACAACTGAAATCACCACCACCATGGTCACATCAGACAGAAATGGGGCAATACAACAACAACTGAAATCACCACCACCACGGTCACAATCAAAGAAATGGGGCAATACATCAACAACAACTGAAATCACCACCACCACGGTCACATCAAATAGAAATGGGGCAATAAATCAACAACAACTGAAATCACCACCACCACGGTCACATCAAATAGAAATGGGGCAATACATCAACAAAAACTGAAATCAGACATCACATTACGCAGGAAAAGCATGAAAGGGTTTGAAAGTGTACTGAAAAATAACTGATGATGATGCAAACATACTGAGTTTCAGCAAAGGTCTGGCAAACATCCACTCGTTTCTGTCAAGATGTCACCAAAGTAACAATGCTAACCGTGTTTCGACTTCATCTTGGCTTTGAGCTGCACTTTTCAACGTCAAAAAGTATTCCATTTGTTTAGCTGATCAACCAAGCTGACAGGATACATGTATGTGTGTACGGGCCATAGCCAACTGGATATGTACAGGTGCGGAAAACAAAGCTCGAACACCCTGATACCCACAGGTGAGTTACCCCATGGGTACCATCATTCAAATGAGAAGTGTAACTTTTATTTGTGTCTCACACTTTAGCCACTCACATCAATAGAAGCAGCAATGATTCAGTAACATTTTGATGAAAATTTGAGCAGGCTGTTCACAGTGTCACCTTGGCAACCAGAGATCTGTTGCTGCTCAAAAGGCTACTTAGATACCAGAACTTGTGCATGATCCTGATCTCCGTAAAAAAGAAGACAGGTGTGGAAGTCGAGCGCTTCTGGCCTGGATGGCAAAGGTTGAAAGGTGGCCTTGGTGTTGCCGAGGCTAGTAGTGAGGGAAAAGGTCTGAACGCTGATGCAAAGTGGTCTGCTATGCACTAGATGTCCTGATAAGAATGTGCGGCCAGTGTAATTGTCCACAGAGAGAAGCTCATGTAGACTAAGTAAATACACATGCACAGTTAAACACGCAAGCATTTTTGCCTTGTATGTAGAAGACATAATACACTCACATAAAAGGGTGCACACACACATGCATGCATGCATGTACACACACACGTGTACACACACACTCACACACATACACAAACACACACATACATATGCACATGCACACGCACGCACACACACACACACACACACACAACACACACACAGAGTACTAAAGACTAAAATGCATTCAAACAAACCCCACAAACCTTATTGCCAATAGCAATCAGTAGATGCTTAGGGATTTTGTTGAAGCAGAACTGGCATTTCTCCATGGCTGTGCTGACCTTGCGATGCTCTGAAAACCAGTACGATGCCAGTCAACTGTGCCCACGTTATGGTCTGGTTAACAGTGTGATGCCAGTCAACTGTGCCCACGTTATGGTCTGGTTAACAGTACGATGCCAGTCAACTGTGCCCACGTTATGGTCTGGTTAACAGTACGATGCCAGTCAACTGTGCCCACGTTATGGTCTGGTTAACAGTGTGGTCATGGTAAATAAAGAATCTTACACTTACCAAACAAGCATACCACATATAGCCATGGACCAACCAAATAAACCCTTGAACCTTTAAAATATGGCCTTGGACACACCTGTTATGGACCTTCAAAATATAGTCAAGGACCAGAAAACATAACCTTGGGCCAGTCAAATTCAAACTTGGATTAGGTATTCCAATGCAGGCCCCTTGCCTGGCGAACAGCGCTGCAGGAGCGAAATTTTCCGTGTTTTCAACTTGTGCAAACCACATAAAAATGGCCGATTTAGACAATAAAAATAACACCAATCAATTTACCACTCTTTTTTCTTTCGTTTTGGATAGGTTTTATCATTTAAAAGAACATAATAAGTTTATTATCAACCTTGTAAAGAAGTACTTCTTCGCGGTCGGGAGGCATGCCGTCGCGACTTTCAGAACACAAGTTTTTACACCCACCTTCTTTCCCCGACGAGGGGAGCGCGGCGCGCACAAATAGCTCAATGAAACTCATACAGAGTTGTAGAGGAGACTTCAAGCTTCATTTTCGTATGCAGTAAGGGTACAGAAAAATTTAGTTAAGTTCCCTAAATTATGTTTTTAAACTTCAAATTACTGTAAATCCGTAAATATGAACGAAATCTGTTCAAAAATATATCAAATTAAAGCTCATATTCCGCACTTTCCAATAAATGGGGGTCAAACAAATACGAAACAGTGCGCCGCGCTCCCCCGGCGGTTCCCCGCATATCACTATTGGAAGACTTGAAGCATGTCAACAATGGCGGACGAGTCAGACGTATCTGTGTCATCGCTTACAAATCCAACACTATTTTCATCAATTTTTCAACATCTGGCGCTAGAAACAACACAGAAAGCTAAGTCGATATATTACTAAATTCTATAAGTTATATTTTGTGTACTTAGAGCGCGATTGTATTAAAAATCTTTTTTAAAAACGTGAACTGAGAGAGCCTTTTTTTGAATCGACACTTCAACTTCACGATCGACTTTATTTATCTTCAGCTACGTGGAAGGATTTTTAACATTGTAATCAAGTAATCGAAACATCAATTTGAAAAACCTGTGTCATAAAAATATGATTTACATTGTAGTTCTTCAGTATTTCTTATGAAAAGGTCACGTGACTTGGACCAAGTTAGGGTCCTGAACAGAACGTGTCGTCTGCTCAAACACTTGGCCGTGATGATCGCAGCCGCGACGGAATCACTGAATGCATTGCTTTTACAAACTCTGTAGATTCTCTTGTGCGCGTGCATGCATGTATACACACACACACACACACAATGAGGTTCATCTCACACTGTAAACATCACAAGAATACAAAGACCTTGGCACACACACACACACACACAAAATAGTTTGCTGCTGATTTCAGTTTGTTTACAAAAATAAATTTGCAAACAGTGATTTATTTTAATGTAGTAAGAATTGCCCAAGCACATGTTTTCTTCTCATTCTTATCAGTTATGTCCCTGACATATTTTCTGCTGTTCATGGTATTTAGTAATTTTACCCATTAAAATTACAACATAATTCATTAATTGTACTTACCTCCATCTTGTTAGTAAACACAATGGTTACACATGTGTGTATGCATGTGTGTGCGTGCGTGTGTGTGGAAGGGGGAGGGGGGGTACTGTGCACATGCATGCATGCGTGTGGTGTGTGTGTGTGTGTGCTGTATCTGGTGTGCGCATGTGCGAGTGTAATGTGTGTGTGTGTGTGTGTGTGTGTGTGTGTGTGTGTGTAGTGTGCTGTGTATGTACTGTGTGTGTGTTGCAGAGGACGACCAGTACAAAGAACTGAAGTGCTGCTTCTTGGTGTTTGGTAAAGGAAGAAGACCCAACCCCCCCCCCCCCCCCCCCCCCACCACCCCCCAAACATATCCAGCTGCACAAACAGACTGTTACTGAGCTTGACAGACTTCGAATTGAAAATGAGAAGTCTGTAACTTTTGACACTGTGGCAGAATGGTTTCTTCAGCTTTTCCCCGACACCAGCTTCCCGATTAACAGGTTGAAAGGGGTGATCCAGCACTGTACACTCAAGGCTGAGAAGTTGCCAGCTAAAGAACTTTCAGCAATGCTAAATGAAGATGTTGATTTGGATAATATTGATGATGCTCTGTCTTCAGTTGGCATCAATTGGAAAACTCTGAAAAAGGCTGAGCTTTTGAAGATTCCATGTGACACCAAAGTGACAAATGCTGTTGCTGTCGCTTTATAAACTTTGAGGAACAAAGAGGGGTGGAGTTCAAGCTTTGTTGTTGACTGGCTGCAAAGACTGAACAAGACAGCAATGGGACAGAAAGACAGTCACAAAAATTATATCTGACTACAAAACTATCTGTCGGAAAAAATCAAAAGATCCAGAGAAGTTCAACTGCTTCATGGAAACCATACATTATTATATACTTTTAATGACTGTGCACTATATTATTGGGACTCAAAACTGTTAAAATATATTTTTGATGGCCGAAAAGCTGTAAAATGTATACTTTCTCTTCTTTATAAGATCATATTTATTGTTGCATAATTAAAATTATGTATGAAATATCTCGCAAAATGTGTTATATATGTGTTTTATAAGCTCTTTAAAATCATTTTGGTATACAAACAACACTGTACAACATACAGATACAAATTAATGAACATGTAAAGACAACCGTAATTTACGTAAAAAGTGACCCGTTTGCGCAAATTGCATATTTAACCAACTTCAGGATTACACTGTTGACTATTTATTCAGAGAAGACAGAAGGAAAAAGTTGGGCATTATCTATAAATGCATGAGAGTAGCCAGGAACAATTTGGGCTCATTTGAGAACATAGAAATGGATTTATGGTACCTCAAAGTTGGGGTCCGAAGCAAATTGCCACTTTCGCAAAATTTTCTAAGTCCAAAATTTCTTTAAAAAATCATAACTTCGTCAAATATTATCAGAAGAACATAAGTTTTATATCAATGTGTTCAGAAAATTGAGCTCTTTTAAATGAAACTACTTTTAAACAACTCTAGGCTGTTTAAAAATCACCTTGGAATACCTACTTGGATCATCAAATACATATCCTTACACCTACCAAATGATATCACCCTGAACCTACCAAATAGAGGCATGGACTGCAAAATGCTCTGTCATGTTTGGCAGATCTTTCCATTTCCAAGGCAGTAGTGTACAGCCCTGACAATAGTTTACAGTTTCATGATTTTTTTTTTTTTTTTTTTTGAGATCCTGACTCACAAACCAGGCCATTAAGTGGACCCCAGCAGGCCAGACAAAAAGAGGACGACCCAGGATGAGCTGGCGACAGACAGTGGAGAGAGACCTCAGATTTGTTGATAGAGGATGGAATGACACTAGCAAACTGGCTGAGGACCCGGTTTGCAGGTCCTGAAGAGGGTAATCTCAAGACATGACCCAGCCAGTGTGCGCGCCATCTGCAGACGATGGTTGACACGGGGAGCTGTTTGGACCTCTCCCTGACGTCTTCATCTGGTATAAAGTCTGACCATTTGATGCCCAAGATC